>APFE031003384.1:17146-60419 GCA_000404065.3 Pinus taeda | reverse complement strand
AGGAGTGATGGAATGGTAGGAAGAGATATGCTTGCATGCATGATCAAGATGGAAGAGATGGTAATGGAACGAGAAAGAGGAGTGTAAATGAAACCAAAGATTATGAGTGTCACCAAACCAAAAATGCATCAACCTAAATTACTTATGCCATGAATTCAAATAGCAGATTTTATTATGAGAATGCAAAAAAGACACATAAATATAAACAAGGGAGGTACTAGGCACTTGAGATGGGCCCAACCCTAAGAACTACAGCCTCCCAAGAGAGATTTAGAGCTGGTGCAAAGCTGGATCCATCTTTATTAACCAAGAATGAAAAATTACATCCAAACTGTCCACAAGGAGAGCTTGAGAAAGAGATGAAAGCAAAACTAATCCATGGCCTACAAATCGAATTACAAACTAGCTAACTAATGGCTAAAACAAAATAACTAGCTAACCAAAAATGACTAACTACCAGCTAGCTAAAAATGACTGCCTACTAGCTAACTACTAGCTAACCCAAATGAGGCCATAAGCTCTCTTATTTATACAATTTCGAGGACCCAACAGTCCTCCTAAAAGTTAGGGACTCGGCTGCCCAAGACTTGTAGTTAACAGCAGTCCAACTTGACTTGCTTGGCTGCCCTTGACTTGTAGTTAACAGCAGTCCAACTTGACTTGCTTGGCTGCCCTTGACTCATTGATTCGGTGGCCTTTGAACTCCGAGCTGATGGTGGAGAATCCGAGGTAAGGACCCATAAATGAGGGGGACACCTTCCTACAAATCCTCTTGCTTGTTCTCCCACGAATTTGGCTGCCAAGTGCTCATTAAGACCTTCAAATTTGTCTCCAAGTTGACCAACAAGGCTACACAAAGCACCCATTAGACTTGTTGGCATAATGACTAACCAAATTCACTCTATTAACATAAAAATAATCAAAAACATGCAATAAACAAATGAGAATGGTGGATTAAGTTAACCTAGGAGGTTGAATGAGCCCAAATAATTGTCCATTTTTGGGGCTCATCAGTAGATGTGATTTCTGATTTCTTTCTTTCCTTCCTTATTTATTTCTCATTCTAAAAATAGTTCCATTCAACAAGTAGTTGCAATTTTTTTTCTTTCTTTCCATTCTGCGAGAAATTCAAAAACAAAAGAAAAACCTGAGGAAAAAAAAGAAAAGAAAACTCCTTTCATGCCTCATGGGAGTAGCCCCACCACATCAAACATCCAATCTTCCCTCTTCTTTTGTGGCTATGAGCTAGAGGACCTATTAGGTGAACAACCTGAAATTTTTGAAGAGCTTATTGGGGAAGAAGAAGAGACCATTCCACCGATGTACACCATGGTTGAAAATAGAAACGAAAGGGAGGACAGAGATAGATCTGAGGGTGCTTTTCCCATCAGAGAAGCTAATGGGGATGCTAATATGAAAAACATAATCCCCTCTACTCTTCCTCCCTTCAATGGCCTAACGTCAAAAGACCCAAATACATTTTTGTTTGAGTTTGCTATCATATGCAAAACTTATGATTACACCTTTGATGATCAGAAGTGGAAATTATTCCCATCCACTCTCAAAGATGTAATCCTATGTTTGTTCATTGGTTTACCTGGGGATAGTATCACAACTTGGGCTCAGATGCAACAAGTCTTCAAAAATCTACTGCAAGTCAAAAGATACCAAAGAGAAAAATTTTAGGATGACCTTGGGACATGAGGAATATTTAGAATATTATGAGGAAATATTCCAACTCAGCTACAAAAGGGCCAGGTGCACCCTTGATCCAGAATCGCTTAAGTTATTCCTTCTTAGTGGGATTAGGGAAAATATCCTAGAAACCCTAAAATCATTGTTAGGAGGGGACATCTACCAGTTATCATGATGATATCAAGACAGTTTTCATGGCTCATTCTAGGACAGCTAGAAAGAAGGGTAGGGCTAGCCAAGCTGTGGCCAGTTCCTCCTCTTCCAACACATCCATAAAATGTAAAATTGGGAACATGTTGGAAGACTTTAAGAGTGAAATCTTGCATACCCTTGCTCCACATATGGACACCATGCATATCAAGAGGAAGCAGGAGGAAACAGAGAGAGATTTAGCTATATTGTTCCTTAAATGCACCAAGAGGCATCCTAGGAACGAATGTCCATTGAATCTCATAGAAATTTTCTCGATCTGTGAGGAAAGCCACTCCATAGACAAGTTCCCTTCCTTGCCTAGATTAAAAGTTGTGTATCAGGGAACTGAAGGGGTGACTAAACAACTCTGTTACATCAATCATAGGAGGACTCTTCAAGGACCTTGACCATACTAGAAAGGCATGCAAGGGGAAACCTATTCATATTACAACTCTAATTAGAATGCACCCATTCCCCCTTGGTACCCTCCTGCTCATCCTTCATGGTCCACACATTCTCCCTAGTATTTTTCACCTCAATACCATTCCAAATCTACCAACCAACCATTTCAGCCATATTGTCCTACACAACCTCAGTGGAATGCACTATCCCAAGGTTGGAGTTCCCCATACAACCAAGCTTTAGCTCTATTGCCTCCACCTCCATCTCAACCACAGCTCCTACACCCTACTCCACCTAAAAAACCTCAGATGCCTACCCAACCAAATCCAAACCCAAACAACATACAAGCATAGTAGGTCTACAGTGGAGAAACATCCTACCCTACCTATGCTGTGGAAATTCATGAAAATAACCTTGGGTCTAGAACAATGCTTCTAGATAACCAACCTCCATCTCCACCCGAGGAGCATGAAGAGGAAAAAGAGGAAAGTGTCCCTCAAGCAAATCCACCTCCTTTTCCTGATAGATTAATCCATCCGATATAGCATACCCCAGAAGAGACTAAACTTCTGGGTGAGTTGAAAAATCTTTGTGTCAAAATCCTGCTTCTCCAAGCTATCAAATATGTCCCCATCTACAACAAGTTAATCAAGGAGACTTTTTTCAAACATCCGGGAAGGCGAAAGAAAGACACCCGTACCATTAATGCCATTGGACAATTGTCCAACATAATGTTGGGGTGGGTGATTTTCCCAAAGTATCTAGATCCTGGAAGTCTTGTATTAGATGTACACATTGATGGCACCATTGTCCCCCATACCATGATTGACCTTGGGGATTCCATCAATGTCATCACTAAGAATAATATGCTTAAACTAAATCTCTAGGGATCATTAAGAAAGACCACAAAAATCTTGCAGCTCGTGGACAGATCCACAGTAGATCTTGAGGGAATTATTTAGGATGTGATGGTCTCCATTGATTCCTAGGAATACCCTGATGGATTCTTAGTTCTCCAACCTAATACCAACTTCAATGGTTATCCTCTCATCCTTGGGAGGCAATGGTTGGCCACTACCAATGCTTACATAAGTTGTAGGGCTAGGAATATGACCATCAAAAATGGGCATCTATATAAGGAATTGGTCTTGTACCCTCCTTCTCACCCATCTCTAGAGAATGACTTACCTTTATGGTTAGAAGAAGAGGAAGAAGATGAAGTATACTCCTCCCCAGTCTATACCCTAGATGCTACTATAGGAAGGGGGTAACTTGATGAAGATGACCTAATTGAACACATCCTCCAAAATGAATCCCCCAACACCATGTCTCTTGAGGAGTTAGTAAAGGAAGCCAAATATGACCCTTGGATTGCTCTATGCTTAGCTGACTCAAACCCTACTCCTGTCAAGATGATAGAATTCAACCCTGAAAGAGCATTGAAAATCAACCCCTCTCTGTTTGTACACCAAGAAGAGGAGTTATGTGACATGCTAAGAAAGCATTCAGATGCCTTTGCTTGGAGTTACAAGGAAATGAAGGGAGTTCACCCTTCTGTGTGTACTCACCACATTTTCATCAAGGAAGGTTGCAAGCCAATTCGTCAACCTTAGAGGAGAATGAAATCAACCTTCAAGGATATAATCAAAGAAAATCTGCAGAAGTTGTTGGATGCAAGGTTCATTTACCCCATCTTAGATAGTGGGTGGGTGTCTCCTCTGGTTTTGGTTCCAAAGAAAAATGGGAAGTGGAGGATCTATGTGGATTATCGAGAGCTAAACAAAGCCACAAAAAAGGACCATTTCCCTCTACCTTTCATTGAACAAGTATTATATGGTCTGTATGGAAAGAATTTCTTCTCTTTCTTGGATGGATTCAATGGTTACAATCAAATCCAAATTAGCCCAAAGGACCGGGATAAAACCACCTTCACCTACCCCTGGAGTACCTTTGCTTATAGGGTACTTCCCTTGGTTTATGCAATGCCCCTTCCACTTTCCAGAGAGAATTCCTGAGCATCTTTGCAGAGCTAGTCCATGATTCTATGGAAATTTATATGGGTGCGATTTCCCGGAGGCTCTCTCTAACCTAGGAAAGGTGTTAAACAAATGCATTGAAATGAACTTATCCCTTAGTCCTGATAAGTTTGAATCTTAATAAATACAGGAATTGTTCTAGGTCACTCAATAACCCAGGAATGACTACAAATAGACCCAAATAAAATAGTTATCATAAAGAGGGTCTCTACTCCTCAGAAGCGGCAAGATGTCAGAAGTTTCTCAGGCTTAGTTAGATACTTTAGGATGTTCATAAAATACTTTAGAAAGATAGCCTCACCCTTTTTTGGTCTATTGGCTGAGGACTCTTAATTGTTATGCTCAAAAAGCTACCAAGAGGCTCTAGAAACCCTAAAGGACAAGTTGACTACTGCAACTATTCCCCAAGGCCCAAATTGGGTTCTTCCTTTCCATATACATGTTGATGCCTCTCACAAAGCTATAGGAGAAGCTCTAGACTAGATAGATGACAAGATACATTACTCCATTTACTTCATTAGGAGAAATTTGTCCAAAGTCGAGTTAAACTACATAGTGGCTAAAAAAGAGCTCCTAGTTGTTGTCCATTTATTGAATAAATTTAGACATTACATTACTGGTTATAAGACGTTTATACATACTGACCATGCCACCATTAAATATTTGATGAACAAACCTGATGTGAATGCTCAAATTATTAGATGGTTACTTTTGTTACAACAATTCGATTTAACTATTATTGAGAAGCTTGACAAAGAAAATGTAGTTGTAGATTTCTTTTCCAGATTGAATTTTCCTACAGGTGAGGAAATAATGGTTGATGACTAGTTTCCAAATGAGCATTTATTCTCCATCTTAATTCTCACTTTGTGTTTTTCTGACATAGCCAACTACTTAGCATCTATATAGTTCCCTCTAAATCTGTCCTTCAAGGAGAAGTGCATAATTATAAGGAAAAGCACCCCATTCACTTGGATTGGGGAAATCTCTTCAAGTTGGGCCCAAATAAAATTATGAGAAGATGTGTCAGGAAGGAGGATGTTTTTGACATCCTTCTGGCCTTTCATGATGGGCCTTGTGAAGGTCACTTTGTAGCCAAAAGGGCATCATTCAAAGTATGACAAGCTAGCTATTATTGGACCACTCTCCACCAAGATGCAAGAAGGTATACCAGCCAGTGTGATTGGTGCCAAAGGATCGAGAAACCTACTCCTAGGGATGAAATTCCTTTGCAACCTGAAGTGAATTTAGAGCCACTTGACAAGTGGGACATGGATTTCATTGGGCCCATTGATCCTTGATCCAGGAAGAAAAAGTACATCATTGTGTGCACCAACTACTTAACAAAGTGGGCTAAAACCAAACGTATCAAGGTAGCCGCAAAAGAAAAATTGGTTGAGTTCTTGAGGGAGAATGTGTTTTACAAGTTTGGATACCCTAGAGAGATGGTCACTAATCAAGGCAATCAATTCACCTCACACATGATTGAGAATCTATTAAGCCAAGATAAGATCAAGCACAAAAGGTACCCTCCTTACCACCCTTAGGCTAATGGAAAAGTAGAAGTCACCAACAAAGTGTTGGAAAGAATTTTGACAAAAGTGGTTAGTATCAACAAAAAGGATTTATGCAGACAAACTGGTGGAGGCCACTTTTGCCTATAATACAACTTGGAAGACCACCACTGGCTTCATCCCTTATGATTTAGTCTATGGGAAAAAGGCTCTATTGTCCAGTGAATTTGAGTACAACACCTTAAGAATGCACGCCCTCCTACACATAGAAGTGACTCAAGTAAAAACAAAAATCTGGCATGACAAGAATATCAAAGACAAATTGTTTCAAGAAGGCGATTAAGCCCTGCTGTATGATTCTTGATACAAATATTTCAAAGGCAAGTTGATGACCATATGGTTGGGACCATATGTGATAAAAAAAGTGCCATGATAATTTTTATTTTCAGATAAGAATGATCAATGAAGAAGGTATCCCTTTGCTTCTCAATGGGTACAGGTTGAAAGTCTACAAAAAGCCTTTGTCAAAGAAGGAGTTCATCAATAGCATCAGCAAGGGAGTGACGCTGATTGAAGGAGTCTCGGATTCCACCTCACCAGAATCTTCAGGTCTGTTGAAGTTTTGGAAAAGAAAAAATAAAAAATAAAGATGCCCAGGTGAAAACCTCCATTAGGCACCTAAGTCCCACTCTTAGGTTGAAGACCTCTTTGACGCAGCCCAAGAGTGTTTAAAAAAAAAAAGAAAAAAGAAAGAAAAAAAGGAAAATAAAAGACCTTTGGGTGAAAACCTTTATTGAGGTGCCCAGGGAAAGCCACCAAGATGAAAACCTCCTTTGAGGCAACTTGTTTGTCTTTCAAAAAGAAAAAGGAAAAAAAAGAAAAAGAAAAAAGAGAAAAAAACACAAAAATAATGGCAGGGATCTCAAACCTGCCCACTCATAACAATTCTGGTTTTTGTAGGTTTTCAAAGAAGATAATGGACACAAAGATCAGAGGGAAACAAGCCCTACAAAACCACATGTTTTTCTTCATCCATTTCATCTCCTCCATAATTCCCATGTTCATTCATCCATAGTCATCTCCAACAACATGAAAATTCAAATTTCAGGCAATTTTGTGCTTTCTACAAGATTTCATGTAATTACTATAAGAGTTTCCTATAATACTATGGAAATTCAGAAAAATCTACAAGAAAGGTAGTTCAATGGAGAAATTATGATGCAAGCTATTTTCTGATAAAAAATAAGGCCATTAACTTCACCACACCTTAGCCAACCCCCTTTATGACCATGTCACCCCTTGTGTCCAAAAAAATTCAAGTTAGAAAAAAACAATGAAGAAAAAAGAGAAAAGAACATCAAAGAGGCATGCCACCAGAATCCTACCTAACCTACCACTCCATGTACACACCTTCCACTCTCTCCAATACACATTCACCCTCCAAGTAGAGAAATGACACAACAATTAAAAAGAAGGTAGCTACATGACTTCCTGTAGTAGTGCTATTCTGAATAAACAATAACTCTAGGCCTAACCTTCAGCACCATGAAAGAGGAGAAGCATAATTGTAGGCACAATGAAAATCCTCCAGAGATCAACAATAACAGAGGAAGCTAGCACCTACACATCAACAAGAAGACAACCCATCAACAAAATAAGATCAAGAAAAAACAAAAAGGCAGTCAAGAAGATGTACCTAGGTGATAAGCAGCACAACAACACCACTCTCCAACATGCATCAACAAGGCAAAGGACCAATAGGTATGTCACCTCATCAATACTCCCTCATAACTATGAATATGATTAAACTGTAGGAATATGTAGAAAGTTTATTTTATAAGCGAAGGTGGCCAGTTAACTTCGCAACCCTCACTCCGATAACAAAAAGTAAAGTGTTAGTCAACTGGACACATGGCAAGGTCACATTAAGGGGAATGAATCAGAAAAGTGGTCAAGTTCTAGTGAAGAGAAGTGGGTGATTATTACGAGGAAGGGTGGCATGTTAACTTGTAGTGGAGCAAACAGTCCAAAAGGAGAAATGCGTACTCAGCCAGCCATCACATCACCCAATGAAATCATCCATAAATATAAATATTACCTGACTTTCATGTGAAGTATTGTTCATTTCGAGAGTTTGAGTGCAGAGATAACCTAAAGGAGCCATAAAAAAAGAAAATTTAGTCTCAGCCTACCTACAGCAAGCACCTACAAGAAACATGGAGAAACTATAGGAAACAATGAGCACTTATAGGGAACTAGAGGAAAGTTATAGGAAACAGGGAGAATTGTCATAGATGTTGTAAATGGGTGCCTAGGGAAAAAAATTGAAGAATTATCATCAACAAATTATTGCAGAGAAAGGTAGGTGCCACATCCTCTGTGTTTTCACTTGTAAAGAGGAAAAGGAAATAAATTTTCATTTCTTTCAAGTATTTACAGTGTGCATAGAGATAGATAGGATTTTATGGGAGATTGTGTAGAGTAAAATCTAGGCCTTCATCACCTAGAGAAGATTTTAAGTTGTATCCACCCAAACCACATACAAATATATCGACAGAGAGAACATATGACGGGGGATTTCAACAAAAGGGATCCCACCAAAACAACCAGAATACACCAACATCCTCCCGTGGTAGAAATCTTTACAAGGCATCAATGGTTGGGGTTCTTCAAGCTACTTAGGGGATATGATGATGATGTAGATAGGGAATTTGCAATGTCACTCATACCTATGGATAGAGCTAGCTCCATTGTTGTAGTGAGGGGTTTGTCAGTAAAAATTACCCCTGAGGGCATTAACAGGATCATTGCACTCCCTCTAAGGCTACAATGGAGGAAAGAGGACAAAATTAGCAACACTCTTGCCAAGAAGAGCTTTCTCTTGGAAGGAGAAGAATCAATTGAAGACAAAAATGGGGTTAGAAGGGAAATAATTCCATATCCTTGGAATGAAGTAAGCTGTCACATCATCAATTATATTTCCTGTGAGGGTAGACTCGGTATAGTCCATTAGTACCAGTTTAGACTCCTCCATGAGCGGAGATTTGGAGAAGAGATACCTCCTCATAGAAGATTTATTGTGCCTTAATTTTTGTTTTAATCAATGATAGACATGAGCATAAAGGTACAAGAAGGAAAGTATCATCAGTTGGCACATCATGGATTGATCAAACTCATACTGTAAGATGCCCTAAACAACTTGAGAATCCCTATTATGTGTTCAACATTTGCAGACATGAATGTAGAAGATGAAAATTCAAGAAGTTTAGTATGACAGAGACCCTACTTCTAGTGATAAAGAAGAAGGAGAAGAGCCTGAAAAAGAAGAACATGAAGAAGAGGAAAATGAAGAAGAGGAAGCAGAACTAGATGAAACAAGGGATGAAAAATACAACAGGGAAGAAGTACAAAAGGATGAGCCAAGTCCTTAAATACAAAATAAGGAAGAAGAGGAATCTTTAAGGGTGTCTCTGAATCCCACAGAGAAGGAGGTAGTTGTTGCCTTCACTTCTCTAAGTACACTTATCAAATGAAAAGGAAAGTGGTAGAGGTAGACTCCCTATACTTTAGAACAAGGAATATCACCACGATAAAGCAAGGGACACCTAAAATCCCTACCAATATTCCAATTTTCATAGAGGACTCACTAAAAGAACAAGAGAAGTTAGTCCCTCTAGGAAAGATAGGTGAAGAAGCCACATCACAACAAGCTTCCCCAAGTTCACAAATCACCTAAGTTAGGAGGCTTATCACTAGGTAAACCTCAGCAAAAAAAGTTAAAGAACCATTGACCCCTTTTCAAAAAGGGAAAGGTCTCCTACAGGAAACATAGACATACATATTAAAAACAATCCTACAAGAAACCTTGTCAAAGCTACAGGAAACACAAAAACAAGATAAGGAAGGACTGCAATGGAGAAGGGAAGGAAAAGAGGTAGTAAATACTCAAGAAACAATAAAGGAAGTGTCCCAAGAGCAGAAGGAACCTATCCCACAGTCAAACCTCAACTCCTATTACAGATTCATTGAGGGGGGTAGAGTGATACTAGAAAAATTTTCCATCCCTCTATTCTTTGAACTTGAATATGAGAGAGCGAGGACACATCATTGGATGCAAATTGCTAAATAAAAAAGTTTAGAGGATGTAGGCCATATGGAAGAAAATCTGCTAGAAATGGGCATGGAGTTGAGTAGCATAAGAGATAGGAAAGAATGATGAAATATCAACTAGAGGCTGAGAACACATGGCTAAGGAGGCAACTACAAGAGAAGGAGGGCCAATTGGAAACTATGTAAAGTCTATCCATGGAGGCACTCCAATGAAGGATGCCAACAAAATAATATGCCTTATACCTCAAAGAACAATGGTTGTAGTTTTAGATAAAAACCCTTGCACAAAGAGGAACTATGCCTTTCCAAGACTATAGGCAGATCATTGACCTTTGTGACCAAAGCACCCTAGAGGAAAGAGCCAAGATATCTGAATTCTACCTACATAATTTGGCCCTAACAGATTTAAATGTGTGGGACCCTAATCCAAAGCTAGGGGACTTACAACTAATGGCCTTGCCATCCTGGATGAATCATGAGGAGGCCAGGGCTACAATAGCAAAAGGGTATTGGCAAGAGAAGAAACAGAACCCCTTTTCATCAGAGCAAAACAACCCAACTCCATGGTTGTCATTATCACCCACAACCTCATTTCCAATGATCCCTGACTTGTACCAAGATACCTAGTTGCACAAGAGAAATTAGTCACTCATTTTGAGACATGTTGAGATTTCTAGGGGATGAAATCCAACAAGCCTGCCAAAGGAGGTGGAACACCTTTCCCTACAGCCTAATATAAGGGAGTATCATTCTCCTAACAGAATGAGGGATGCACCAGAAAGTACCCCAATGTATAAGCAAGCATTGGAGAGACACAATCTCAACTGGATTGGCTTGAAATTCAATCCACCATTTCTTTTGGGTATTATAGAAGGGATAAAAGAGGAAGAAGAAAGAAACTAGTGGGAAGAGATAGAGAAGCATGCAGGGTTTTATCCACAAGAGGAGGAGAGTACAACAGAAGCTTGGAATGCCAGGGAGGCCACCAAAGCAATGAAAGATGTGGAAATAGATTGAGTTGTTCAGAGAATGAGCAACACTTTTAGTAGGGGGTGATGATGAGGTTCATCAATGGGTAAATTATATGGACCTTAATACAACTCTCCAGCTTACTAAAATCAACTTTTCTCATAATTCTTTACATTTTTTGTTATATTTTTCTTAATGACAAGGGTAAAGATGACATGTCATGTCTAGTTCTCCAATGTGCATTGATTGCAAGTGTTGGAGCAATTTTTGGCTAATTAAAGTGCAGGAACTCAAAGGAGACAAGAAAGAGGGATTTTAGGAGATGAGACCTCCCTCCTTAACTCCTCACTTACTTGAATTTTCCTCCATTGAATCTCATTAGCTCGGAGTTGCAAGCAGCCAAGCCATTAAGAATATTGGTAGCAATTCCAGTGATAGTTGAAGACCAATTCATCTTGAGATTGGGAGCCCAGCCCCCCTAAATTTAAGGAAGTTGTTGGTAAATTCAATTGTATAAATAAGAAAACCTATAGCCTCATTACGATTCATATTTTTTTTCATTGTAGCCAAGAAGCATTTTCGAATTGAAACATTGTGATTGATCACTCTTGTGTATTTTTTATATTTAATGAAAATGAGAAGCATTCCCTTGATCTAGCACTAAGTTGACTTAGAGGGTTGAAGCTCTTGCATTAGGGCCCAAACCTAGTAGCACAGGTTCCTCTTTTTGTAGATGTGTGCTTAGATTACATTCATAGTTCGTTCTTGAACTGATTTTGGTGTTGTTAGTTTGCAAATAATGGTATGATTAATTAGTTTGTGTCCATTTGTGGATAGTTAGAACATTGGTATCATAGTGACGAAAGACATTGCAGAAAATCCGATGATAGTGGTTTTCACCTCATCTCTCCCTTTTGGGATCATGACTTGAGGGACACTTGCATATAGTTCAAAAACAGAATTCTTTCTTTGCTGTATAATCTAGGGTTTCTTGATGAGTAATTCATTATCTTTAGGTTTCCTAGGATAAGTTGCAATTTTCATTTATTATCTCTTAGGTCTTGTATTAATTTCAAAGCACTTCCATTCATGAACTTAGCCATTAGATGGTAATAAATCTATTTTCTTCCATTTAATAAATCTTTCCTATGTATAGATCAATTTGTGTATAGATGCAAACAAGAATGTGTGTTGTTGCAATAGATTCTACATTGTAGGGAGACCTCATCTCATTTGCCTCATCTAAGCCTTATCCACCCATGTCGCCAAAATCCACTAAAATCTCTATCTGAATTCTTATTTTATAAGCGAAAAATCACCATTTCCATTGTGCAAATCCAACCATCTTGAAGCACTTGAATGAGCTATGGATAGTGTTCACCCCTCCATGCCTTATTCTCACATTCTCTACCTTTCCCAAGCTTCATTCCACCTTCTAAACCACTTCCTAAGATTTCAGACTATTCGTGTAGTACAACAAGGGATCCTGTAGGAGAACTAGCACATCCTGTAGTTTTCCTATAAGAAATCCTGCAGTAGCCTATCTTGAGCCTGAATTTAGAAAAATCATCATTGAAGCTGGGATTAGGCCTCTACTTGACCTCCATACCATTAAACCCATTTTAACCCTCTTCCTCCATACTTGTATCCCTTACCAAAGAACAAGTGAAGATTAGCGTTTACATTCATAAAACGAAAAGATAAAGAAAAAGAGTTATTTTATTTCTTAATTAGCACATGCATGCAGCAGTTGATATTCCCTAGATCAGATTCCATGCTCAGTATTTTGAATCATCGCATGTGCTAAATAGGGTTAAGCTAGGTTTCTTTTGCAAGAAAAATGTGTCAATGAGTAGTCATATTCTTCTACTCAATAGAAGACTGGTATATATTTGTGTATAGAGCACTATCACCTCCAAGTTTGTATGAACCCCTGGTTGATGAGGTAAAGTTGGAAGCCCCAGGAGTTCCAGCATTCTTGCTGCAATATTGGTGCTCATCAGTAGCCACAAATTATTGTTAGGGTCACTTGTCACCTAGTGACTTAAGTGAATTGGTTTTGGTACACCATCCAAGAAATTTCACACTAACAAATGGAAACTCCGCTAGGTTTTTAGTTACATTTTTCACTAAAAAATGACTCCACTAATGTAATAACAATGTTCTTGGGTGAATGAAGTTTCAGAAAATTTCATAGTTTTCTATTGCTATTTTTAGCCTCTCAGTTTCTATTTATAGTATTATTTCATTTTTTGTCAAATTTTCGAATTCTAGTGGTTTTTTGGTTCTTTCCACAGGTCATAGGTACTAGTCAAGAAAGAGACGACAAACGTTATCCAATATTTGTTGAACAAGAGTCCTGTGATGAAAATTCATTTTTCAGCCCCGGATCTATGTTCCAGAGCGCACTTTTTGGCCCAAAAACATTGTTTTCCACTATTCGAGGTCAGTACATGTGTTTTGGTATTTTTCTAGAATTTTTTCAGATTTGTCGAGAGTGTTGCGTGCAGACTATGAAAGGTATTGTTGAGTGCAGGAATTACGTTTGAGCAAACTCCTCAACACTTAATTGTCAACCCGAGGGTTTCGTAAACATATAGATGAAGCACAGGCAATTCTAGAAATGGTATGAACTTTTCCTATTCCTAATCCTACTTCTTAATGGAAAGACTTTGCAGAATCAAATAGAAAACAATCGGAAGTAAAATTGACACCAAAGCATCTCTAGTGCTAGAATGTAAAAAGATAATTTGCAATTAAATCAAGTAAATAAATTTCACATAACAGAAACAATCTTAAATGTTGTAATGAAATGCTATGTTCATCTTTAGATGGATGGTTAATAGTCTGACAAGTGGACCCTTGTAGTGTTCTGTCTTCCTTCTAATCTTCCTTCCACACAAACAACCTATACTTGCATTATTGCAATCTACCTACACTAGTGCAGGTATAGTATCTCTGTGTAAAAGTATATTTGATCTTCCTTTCCAAAGACTTATGTCTTAGTGAAGGTGCTCTAAGCCTCAGGGCTTAGATCACTCTGTTTCTGTGACAAGAGACCCACTCTTGCACCGAGGTAGAGTTTCCTTCACCCAATTTCCAAGTTACTTTCAAAAGGACTAAAATATTTGCTGAAAAGGGATTGCAACTATAAACGAAATTCTAAGGTAAATTATCTATGAAAAGGAAAGATGTTTTAATTCATTAAACCTTGCAAAGGAAATAAACTTCATGAAATAAAAGCAATCCAAAGGAATCAAACAGTAGTCGAAGTGCTTTTCATGTGTTAATTAGCTTTGGTGATCCACTCAAAATGTTTATATTCTTTGCAAGTATAACATGCTCATGATAATTTTATGCAACTGCTTCCAGATCTCCTAAAGATCTACTTTTAATGTTGAAGATAGTTACTAAGTTACTGATTCATTCACTTGCAAAATAACTGGAAATAATATGTAGGTATGTGATTCAATGTTTTTTTAGTGAAACAAAGACTTTGTAAATTGTGATAATAACCAGGAATATGAGAAACTGTGGGGGAAGCGAGTTGAAATAGGGTTTGCAGCAGCGTATCAGTGTTGGTTACCATGGAGGGGCGAGGAGGGGGGAGTTCCACTCCCTCCTACAGTCATGCAATTTTGAACCGCTCCAAGAAACCAATGGAGGCAGAAACTGGGAGTATCAACATAGAAAAATAGAAAAACATCATATCACAGGAATAGGAAGAGAATCGGGAGGAAGTCAAAGGAGAGAAAAGAACACATGGAGGCAGGTAGAGAGCTAAGCACAAGAATATGACAAGACTCTGTAAACCTAGGTCAACCATCACACCTCGGGTTGTATTAAGTGATCCAGTGCTACAGGTGCACATGGATCACATGGTGGCTTATGCAGTAATATGAAAATTTATGAGGTTATGGCCAAAGGAGAAGGATTTTCATGCATGGATAAAGAACCACTGGAAACCTAAGGGAGAAATAAATCTTCACCTTGGGTCCAAGGGTTTCTTTACAGTAGTGTTCACAAACCTAGAGAACAAAGACAGTGTTCGAAGGAGGACCATATTTTTATGCTGTAACAGGCCTCTAATTGTGACCATGGGTGATGATTTTGTCCTAGAACAAGAGACATTCACATCAGTGCTGGTATGGATAAGAATCTACTCCCTAGCTTTAGATTATTGGCTGCCAGAAACCTTAAAAGCCATAGGCAATAAATTAGGTCATTTTTTAAAAATATTAGATGCAAGTCTGCGAGGAAAATACACGTCCTTTGCCCAAATATGCGTAGAAATGGACCTATCTGGAGTACTTTTGGACAAAATCATTCTAGAAGTATATGATGAAGAATGGGTGTAGGCGGTGGACTATGAACATGTCCCATTCAGATGTCGCAAATGTCATGAACATGGGCACCTCTTTACAGACTGCCCATTAAACAAAACGGAGAGAAATGTTAAAACCAACACAAGCAAAGATACCGAAGGCTTCACCAAGGTGGGAGGAAGAGGAAAAGGAGGGAAAAAGAACCAAAAGAAAATCAACGAGGAGAAGCAACCAAGTCATAATAGAATCAAGATATTAGAAGAAGAAGACGGGAACAATGGGATGAACTAGGTACTGGAGGATAGTTCTACAGAGAAGGAAAAAGATGACAGCATGGAGGATATACCTGAAAACAACAAAGTAAAGGAGGATCTACCAAGCACTATGGAACTTGACAGGGACCATGAGATGACCCCAAGCAAGGTTGGAATGGAGGACCGTGACCTCCAGGAAATTCTTGAAAGGGAGAATCTCGATCTAGAAAAGTTCCTAGAGTAGGGAACCACCAAAAGGGTTGATTTTCTACCACAAGAGGAGTTTGACAAAGTACAACAGCTCTTCCTTTGGAGATCTCAAGCAAAGGGTTTTGGATTCAAAAGAAACTAGGATAGCTAGGAAAACAGAGGGGTAAAAACAATGGAGGCAACTTTGGAACATGCTCCCAAGAACCCAAGTAGGAAAAGAGGAAGAAAAAGACAAAATGAGCTTCTACTAGAGTGTGGGAAGCTCATGATCAGCTCAGGTAAGATGAAAGATCTTACTAGTTACTCATTTACAAACCTTTCTTAATGAAGCTTACAACCTGGAATATTGAGTCTAGGAAGTAAAAGGAAACAAAGAAATCTTAGCAAAAAAATAAAAGAAGAAAACTAGATATGGTGTTTATCTAGGAAACAAAATGTTTAATAGATAAAATAAGAGAGATACATAGCAAATGGCTCATCAAGTATGAATATCTAGAGGTTAAAGCAGACAACACAACAAGAGGGGTTCTCACACTTTGGAACCCCCAAAAACTTGGAATCCTAGATGCTGAAGCATCTAGGAAGTACCTATCGATGGTGATCCAACCTTTGGGTGATAAGGAAGTCTATTTGATCACAAATGTCTATGGTCCTCAAAAACTTGAAGACAAACTCAGGTTTCTTATCTCACTAGAGGAGCTAAGAGAAAGATATCTTGTTATGCCCTGGATTTTGGGAGGGCACTTTAATATGATCAGATCTCTTACAGAAAAAAAAGGTGGGACCAGAACACTAGGCAGAGATCCATAGGCTTTTAGAACTTCCTAAACAACATGAGGCTAGTGGATACGGAGACAAAAAATGGTACCTTCACCTGGAATAATAAGCAGGGAGGAGCTTCTCAAGTTGCCTCTAAACTAGATAGATTCATAATCTTTAAGGACCTCATTCTCATAGGCCTTGACTTGTCTTCTTTAATCCTCCCTTTTGGAGGCTTGAATCACTAGCCTATCCAACTTGAAGCTTCTTTTATAGGCACTCCGAGAAACAAACCTTTTAGGTTTGAAAATATTCGACTCACCCACCCTGACTTCATTAGTAATATTGGAAAATGGTGGGTAGAAGATATGCCCATTCAGGGAACTAATATGTTCCTTCTACATCAGAGACTGAAAACACATCAAACTCAGGCTCAAAGATTAGAACAAAAATGAGTTTGGCAATACCTTCAAAGCCAAAAAAGAAGTTGAACAGAAACTACAAGGAGTTAACTAGGTACTCATCACAGATGGTTTTACCGAGGAAAGGAAAATACAAATTGACTCTCTTCAATAGGAATGGGAAGACAAATGCAAGCAAGAGGAGATCTTTTGGAGACAGAAATCAAGAGTGCATTGGATAAAAGAAGGAGAAACAAACACAAAGATTTTTCACAAGTCAACCATGGATCATAGGTCTCATAATATGATTTCTAAACTTAGAGATACTCAAGGAAAATAGCTCAGCACCCACAAAGAAAGAGAATCTACCCTGGTACAACATTTCCAAAGCATAGCAGAGGATCCTCTCATAGACAAATCACAATTTATCAATAACTTCACAAAGCAAATTCCTAAGCTTGTAACTAGAGAAGACAATTACAATCTTAACAAGCCAGTGACTGAAGAGGAGGTCAGCGAAGTCATCAAGGAGATGCAAAATGGGAAAGGTCCAAGCCTGGATGGGTTCAATGTAGACTTCTTCAAAGCATGTTGGGAAATAGTCAAACAAGATATCCTTGATGTGGTGGAGGACTCGAGGAAAAACAAAACTGTTTTGAGGGTGCTTAATGCCTTTTTCATAACTTTGATTCCAAAGTAGGAAAAAGATATGACATGAGATAGATTTAGAAACATAGCTTTATGAAATGTGGTGTACAAAAATATATCCAAAGTAATTGCAAATAGACTCAATCCCCTTCTTCCAACTCTTTTGTTTGATGAGAAAACTGGATATGTAGAAGGAAGGAAAGTTCTAAATAACATCATTCAAGCTCACGAGGTGGTACATTCTCTCAAGAGCAATAAGCAAGAAGGTATGATCATAAAACTTGACCTAGTGAAAGCTTATGATAAGCTGAGCTAGGCATACATCATGGAAGTACTAAAAGTGTATGGCTTTGACCACAACTAGATAAGATGGGTAATGGCCCTTGTCACCACAGCTAGTTTTTCAATCCTGCTTAATGGCTCACCTTCTAGAACCTTTAGGCCTTTGAGAGGCCTCAGACATGGAGATCCACTCTCCCCCTTCCTCTTTATTCTCATGATGAAAGGTTTAGGCAATGCGATCAAACTCACCCTGAATGGGGATGCCTTGACTCATCAACAATTTGTGGATGACACTATGTTGTAGGGTACACCCTGTTATCGGGAAAACTAGTGTCCATTCAGAGCTGCTAGTCCCACTAAGATGGGTAGCTATCTTAGAAACAAACAAACTAAATTTACTTTTGTTTTCCTTTAGGGGAAATAGATGACAGAGAAGTAGCGAGTACCAACCTCAGTCTTTCTCTTGGCTCCTTGCTTGTTTCCTCCCTCCTTTGATAGAGCCTTGCCACTCCTTCCTTACTTGTCCCAGTTCAAAGAATACCTGTAGAATCAAAGCAACATAATACCATCAAAGCATAGAGATCTATAACCATAAATAATATAGGATCAGATATATATTAACCATACAAATGCATATATCAATACAAGATTCAGAGATATACAAGAATATGGTGGAAAACTCAAATAGCTTTATTGATAGAAGTAGTAGAAGAGAGGATTACAACCCATTGGTCTGACCCAGCACTATCCTCCTATGATGAAAGCCCTCTTCACCTCATGAAAAGCTTAGATCACCCAACACTATGATGTTTCACAGAGAAACCAATAGAACTTCCTTACAAAATAAAAAGTTCCAAGCTTTGGATCTCTGGGATGAGGGATCCATATATAGATATTTGCAGGTGGGTGAGTCAACTTCTGGGATTTTGATTAGTGTCACTTCTATAATATTTATTGGTTCCACTTGGATATTCCATGATCTCTTACTCATCCCTGGGCGAATTCAGAGAGGCAAGTGTCAAATGCGTAGTTTCTAGAATATTCTTTGGGTTTCCACCTAGCTAACTGCCTCTGCCATTTGTCTGCTCTCGTTCATCGCACCTTATAGAAGGAATTTTCAGTATGCATCACACTTTCTACACGTAGTAGGTGAGATGCATCACACCCTTAGCACTGAGCAGTCTATATGGTCTAGTTTTGACCAGTTCTGAGTAGTATTTCAGGGAGAACTTCTTGGAGATGATGTAATCAGCTGACCTTATTCCTTTAGGTTATGAAACAACACTGTTAGGGGCTTAGAATCCCTTGGTTTATGGACATATGAGATTGGGGTTGCAGTGCCCAAATATGTCTATAATAGTTTCCCCCTAAAGCATGAGGTCATAAATCTTCTGATGTCGGGTGAAATGCTTTATCATGAGGATCCAAGGTTTTTCAAACTAGAAGGTGACCTGTAATAATATACAATACAATACATTATCTTCATAATATTTTCATGATCTAGCTAAGGTGGGCATTCCCATGCTCAACTTTCTAAATTCATTTTCATGTCCATAGGACATACAACCGTCTATGTGGTAGACTGATGATTCTGGTAGAGCCATCATCCCTTAGCTTGGATGATTATCTGTGTAGCTATGATGTACATTTGATGTCCTTATTTTCTTGAATATATCATAGCCTGGATGGATGAAAGTGGATCTGGGGTCTTCAAGCTCATTCAATCTTTGCCCGAAGTACAAGTTGATCCATGTGAAAGGATGTTCTGATGTCGAACATGGAAAGACATCACCTGATTACCAGCCAATGATGTAAGTTGTTAACAGGTGCGAGAGGAGTCACCGATAATGATAATGACCCTTAAGGTATGGTATTACAATTCATGTGGTGTGAATACATGATTCAATGTCAAACATCACGCAAAATCTCTCAGTCGAAGGCCATTGATGTAAACTTGTTGCTCGAAGTGAGAAACTTGCCATTGAGGCATGCAAGCTTCAAAGTACTGAAAGGGTTGTTCCTAGGTCAACTTCTTGGATAATGAGCTAATGTTGACAAGAAGTGACCCATCATAGGAGGGCCTTAATGAATCCCACATCTATGACGCAAAACAGAGCAAATGATTTTGTGGAGGTGAAAATGATCTGATGATACAAGGTTCAGGGTGGCGGTCATGAAAGAATGAAGCGTGAAGGTATTGTAGCGGATGAGATGTAAGCTGGGTTGGTGAATTCTCTGAGCAACTTCTCTTGAACATATTGGCGACACTACAATGGATTGGTAGCATTAACCCCAAAAATGGATGGTACGGAAGACCAATGGTGATATGACAGGTGAATGGAATAACCCAACCCTGCTCAATCATGGTGATGGAGTGAAAGTGTCATGTTCAAGAGCGACCTGCTACCAATAAAGTTTCTTCAAGTTTTCTTCTGAGTTTTTCCCTAGTCATTGCTGAACAGTACCTCTTTATTTTTTTCAGGCTTGAGGAGGATAACATATGCTTGTTCTATAATATGCCCTTCGGGAAAACCTGTCGCTATGTTTTAATGAGCCTAGCGATAGTGAAACTCGCTCTTGTCTGCATGCACAAGTTTGTCGCTATTGTTTTAACGAGTTTAACAACAAAGACAACTCAATCCTTTTCAATTTTAGAAAGTCTAAAAAGAGATGGAAAGGCAACTCCAGTAATCCTTTTTTTAGTATAATCCCTTAAGTCTGAAAAAGTATAAAATAATACAAAAGGGATGACTTTTTGATAGTTTTAATGAGCTGAACAAGACAAGCACTCGATCTTTTTGTGTAATGATCCCTCAGGTCCAAAAAGATTAAAATCTAGAGAAGGGATGGTACTTATGATCACTTTAACGAGCTGGAGAGGCTAATTGCTCGGCAATCTTTTCATATTTTACGAGTCAGATGAAAAGAGCTTAAAGGAGACTCGTCTTTTAGGAATGAGTGATATTTTTGGGTAGCATCTGGTTCGAGGTAAGGTTTGGAACTTTTTCAATCATGGCAGTGTAAAGAAAGTGGCTTATAGAATCACTCATCGGAGTTGTTCCTCAAAAGGGTAAACAATCAAATGGAGGTGTATGATCAGCTAAAAAAGAGTGGAGGTGATGGTAAGAAACGACCAAGGCTCAAAAGCTAATGATTATGTGGTCACAATGGTTATTTACTGACGGATGGGCTCTCTTTTTAATGAGCTTAAAATCTGGGGGAACATATGCTCATTGGTAGTTTTATTTTTTAACGAGTTTGAACTTCGCGTAAATCTACTCGTGCCAGTCGTATAATAAGGATGTCTCATCGATAGGTACATTTTTTAGGGAGCTTTCCCCATTCGAAACTTTGCTCTAAAGCCTTTTGTTATGCAAGCTAGGAATGACCAACCTACAAGTCTAAAGGGTTGAGAGCCTACAAACTAAGAAAATAAATGGTCACTTTTCACTTGCATGCAAAAAGGTTTGCATGCCCCCAAGTATAATGAAGCAGAGTTTCCAGGTTACCATACAGAAGTTCTTACATTAACAAGATTGTTCCATCCACGTAGTAGACAAAACACTTCCTTGGTGATGTTTATCGAAATGGACAAAGGTGACTATTGTAAATTCCAATCACATAACCTTTGATGAGGGGATCCTTTTCTAGTTTGATCCATTTTCCTAAATGGACAGGCTAGTCAGACAAGTCATATTCCTACGCAGAAACCTACCTTATAACTGGGGTTTTCCTGCCGAAGCAGACCAAGGCGCATGCCTCCTGGGTTTAGCCACATTCACCAAATCACTCGCGTTCATCAAGTGGATTGGTTGGAGATTGATGAGACATTCCTTGTGAAAAAAGACCACTTAGGGATGGAACTTGACTAGTAGCTATGTTTGAACCAGGGAATGAAAGCTAGTCTATGAGCTAGACCACTCTACTTTCATGTGGAAAACACATCACTAGAAAGAGTGAGGAAACAATAGCTCCCATGCTATAAATGTAGTCACGCCCAAGGAGTATATTGTAATCTAAAGGTCCTTGGACTACCATCACGTTCAGATAAATGGTTTTCCTTCTCAAAGTTATAGGCAAACTTGGAAGGATCCCTAATGGTTGACTGGTTCCTTTGTTGAAGCCTATCAGATTCCGAATCTCAGGTAGAAGCGATGGAAAACCAAGCACTTTCCAAGAAGCTGAGGAAAGGATACTCACAGAAGCCCCTTCATCTATGATAGTACCAACCATGATCATTTTGTAAGCTTGTACTATGATTCAGAATGGTACATTAGATGGTAGACAGGGTCTGTCTAGTAGATTCTAATCGAAGGAAAAGACTACATTGCTTGGAGGAGGGATTGAATAAATGACCGAGTAAATCTCTGACGAACTTCCTTCATGCAGTAAAGGAATGGGTAGATTTCCCCCATGTTCATCGGATTCTGTGTTGACGAAGAGAATTTGCACGATGTTGTTCTCATTCTCTTCTGTATCATCTGAAGGTAGACCTTCTGAAGGGTTGACTGCCATCTCGACCTGTTGACTTTGGTACTGTGTGGACTCAGAGGGTTTATCTTTAATGATAGATGCTTCGACCGACCACAAAGGTGTGTCAGTCAGATTTTCAACTAGCGATGGACTCGGCAAGAGTTTCTTATATCTAGGAGGAAGCCATAGCGGTGAAGTAGGATGGTTATCCAAGACTCTTTTAGCTTCATCTAGGAAGGGACAATGGTGGATGGCATGATCACCTTCACACAGTCTACAAGGAAATTTAGATCTTCCTTTTTGTCCATTGACTTCGTTTTCACTAGTTGACGGTGTACTTTCAACATGATCGTCAGAGGTTGAGGGCACTAGATTGTGCAAGTGGGGAGACCAGTCCCTTAAGATCCATGGGATGCAAGGACAATCTTGATGATAGTGGTCTCCCTTACAAATGACACATGGAGATTTAGGTTTGAATGGTGCAGTGTGTGGATTTTCACCAGATGATGCATGGTTTCCCCCTTTTGTCATTGGCTTCTTCTTCTTCTTCTCCTTCATTTTCTTCTTCTTCTCAGTTACTTGGTTTTTAGTTTTACTAGCTTCACCAATAGAAGAGGAAGAAGGAGAGGGAGAAACAAACGAAGTAGAAGGTTGGGGGGTAACTCTAGTATCATCTGGTTGCTGATTTGATTTCTCAGGAATCATGGTGTTTTGAATGACAGAGGTAAAGAAAAGCCATACTGGCAGGCCAATTGTTAGTCTTGGAAGAGACAATGTGGCCATATGAGGTGCACCAACATCTCCCCAAGAGGAAAAGGGACTAGGATTTCCCCCAAGGGGAAATCCTTGATTGGCGGACTCCATTTTCTCAACCTAAGACCAACAAGGGAACAATGATGTTATTCTTATTAAAATAAATTTTATGACACTTTGACACAATTTGCTTTTTCAATTTTTAAGAGTCAAGAAAAAGCTAAAGATGACTCTAGTCGCCTTCGATTTTTAATGAGCCTGAAGTGACAAGTGCTGAGATGGACCTTTCTTTTAAGGAGTCTGAAAAGGAACGAGAGTGACTACTCTGGAAATCTAGATAGAGGGATTACCAAACCAATTGCAAAACTGTAGAATACCTTTTAAGGTATGGCAGTCAATCCTCCTGAATGTTGTGTTTAGTGCATTGCGATCGATAGGGCAGCAAACACGGCTTCCTAAGGATAAAGGAGATAGCCTATTATGGTCTCCCAATATATACTCGACAGTATGTGAGAGCACAAGTCCATACTGGCACTTGCCATATCAAGGAGGAGGAATCACCCAACCTACAATGAAAACAATGGTTACCAGGCTTTACGAAGCCGAAATACATCTCTGGCCTAGACTTCTAGATGTTGTGAGTTAGGTTCCAAAGCGTTTTTATGTTCACTGAAATTTATTTTACAGTTAATATTTCTTAAGAAGTTTGCCTTTAAGGTTCACCACGTGATGTAGATATACAATTCCTAAATATGCAACCTAAGATGATAAACAATGGTTTACTTTCTTTTTGCAATGAAAATCCTAGCTACTAAGGAAAGAGAAGCAAGATTCTTTCAACATAGAGCAGAGAGCACACACTAAGATGCACTATCCTAAATCAATTTCCACACGTAGTCTAAATGCAAATGCACATGCATGTATTTGTTTTTCGCTTTCTTAATGTGTGAATGAAAAAAAGAATGCTAAGTACAGATCTGAACTATTTTCTTTCAAAGCAACAATACTAACAATTTTCTTTCCAAAAAACGAAAGGAAGACTAAGACGACACTTTGTGATTTCGAATTGAAAATTGATTTTGACACTTGAAATACTATTAATTCAAATCAAATACAATGGCAAAAGTGTAATCGACTATCAAAAGAAGGAAGACTCTTTTCTTTGACTGAAAATGACACTTATGACAGTTTCAAATCAAAAGAAAATAGCTCGATTAAGCTAATGTTTGCAAAGGAGAATTGTAAATGATAAAAAATACATAAAAACATTCACAATTATTTTAACTATGGAGGCTGAATAATGCAATGGAAGGGAGTTTCAATAGTGATATACTGATCACAGACAACAAAACTACTGAATAAAGCTGAAGACAATGAAGAGAAAACCAAAATCTGGAGGCAAAAACAGCCTTACCTAATCATCATACCTATAACAAAGGGAAATAGGGATGCATCTCACCTGTAGCACACGGGAGGTGCGATGCATCCAGACTACCAATGAGAGATAGTGCAATGGTCCAGGGACGAGACTGGGCTTGGTTTTTGCTCACAGTTTGCAGCTTATTTCAGGGATTTAGACTGAGCTAATGATAGGCAGTAAACACAAAGCATAGGGGTTGATCTAATGATGTTACTTGAGCTACCACTAGGGAACTTAGGATGTTTGCAAGTTAGATGTTCATTTCATAAACTAACTCGGAGATTGACTGAAGCAACATTGATCTACTTTGCAGTTGCATAGCAAAAGAAATTCGAAGGCTAGATGGTTTAACTTCAGGCTCCATCTGTAGTTTATAAACAAAACAAATAGAAGTAAGAAAACAAGCTATTCACTCCCCAGTGGAGTTTCCATTTTGTTATTGGGAAAACTAGTGTCCATTTAGAGCTGCTAGTCCCACTAAGACGAGTAGCTATCTTAGAAAAAAACTAACTAAAGTTACTTGTGTTTTCCTTTATGAGAAATAGATGAGAGAGAAGTAGAGAGTACTAACCTCACTCTTTCGCTTGGCTCCTTGTTTGTTTCCTCCCTCCTATAACAGAGTCCTGCAACTCCTTCCTTACTTGTCTCGCTTCAAAGAACACCTGTAGAGTCAAAGTAGCATAATACCATCAAAGAATAGGGATCTATAACCATAAACAATATAGGATCAGATATATATTAACCATACAAATGCATATATCAATACAAGATTCAGAGATATACAAGAATATGGAGGAAAACTCAAATAGCTTTATTGATAGAAGTAGTAGAAGAGAGGATTACAACCCATTGGTCTGACCCAGCGCCATCCTCCCAGCATGAAAGCCCTCTTCACCTCATGAAAAACTTAGATCACCCAACACTATGATGTTTCACAGAGAAACCAACAACACTTCCTTACAAAATACAAAGTTCCAACCTCTAGATCTCTAGGATGAGGGATTCATATATAGATATTTGTAGGTGGGTGAATTAGCTTCTAGGATTTTGGTTAGTGTCATTTCTCTGATAGTTCTTGGTTCCACTTGGAGATTTCATGATCTCTTACTCATCCCTGGGCGAATTCAGAGACGCAAGTGTCAAATGGCCAGTTTCTAGAAGATTCTTTGGGCTTCCACCTAGCCAACTGCCTCTGCCATTTGTCTGCTTTCACTCATCACACCCTACAAAAGGGCTTTCCAGTATGCATCACACTTTCTACATGTAGTAGGTGAGATGCATCGCATCCTTAGCACTGAGCAATATGTATGCTCCAGTTTTGACCAGTTCTGAGTAGTTTTTCAGGGAGAACTTCGAGGAGATGATGTAATCAACTGACCTTGTTCCTTTAGGGTATGAAACAACACTTTTAGGGGCTTAGAAGCCCTTGGTTTATGGACATATGAGATTGGGGTTGCAGTGCCCAAATATGTCTATAACACACCCATGGACAAGGAAGCTAAAGCTTTCAAGAAAAGTTTTGAATGACTTTGCTATGGCTACTAGTACAGAGGTAAGCCTTACTAAATCTAAGATTTTCTTTTTTAATACTGACATTGTTATTTAGAGAAACCTCACCAGAATTCTCGGCTTTCAAAGAGAACAACTACCCTCGAAATATCTGGGAATACCTCTAACAGAAAAACCTCTAAGAAAGGCAGTTTGGGAGCCAGTCACTAATAAACTCCAAGACAAAGTCTGGAATTGGACAAGCATGTCTTTGAATTTAGCAGGACAGCTAGTGCTAGCAAACGTTGTGCTACAAACTATCCCCATATTCATGTTCTCAGCCCTTCCTGCTCCTAAAGGAGTTTTGCAACACATCAAAAATATCCAAAGAGACTTTCTTTGGGGAAAAGAGGAAGAGAAAATGAAATTGGCTTTGGTAGCATGGGATAAGATCTGTAAACCTAAGACACATGGAGGTTTGGGACTTCATGACCCTGAAACACTAAGCAAAGTTTTGGGGGGAAAATTATGGTGGAGATGGCTAAAGAAATCAGTAACCCCTTGGGCCAAGGTCTGGAAACAAAAGTATGCAAATAATTGGCAAGAAAGGGACCACATTCGAATGTCTGGGCTCATCAAAGGCTCACACATTTGGAACAAAGCATGGGAGAATAGAGTCATTGTTCAGAAACATAGTTTCTGGGAGATCAGAGATGGAAACCTAGCATGGTTTTGGGAGTACAACTAGCATCAGGAACCTAACCTATCAAGAGGGGGACTAGCCAATCTCAAGAATGACACTGACAATAAAGGTTTGCTCAGGGTAAGTGACTTCCAGGATCAGGCTAGGAACAAGGGTAAATGGAGAATATGGAAGGACATGGTATATAGTGAAGAAACCCCTTTGAAGGCCTAGGTAGAAGCTCTTGCAATGATGTTGGAATAGAGAAAGATTTTGACATCAACTTTGTCAGACCAACTGAGATGATGAAGAAACAATGAAGGCAACTTCAACCTCAAAGAAGCCAAGAGAATGGCCCTTAGGCTTGACTTTCCAAACCCTAATAAGGTATGGAAGGATCTATGGCAGAACCCGCACTCAATGAAAATCAAACTGTTCATGTGGTTGGTGCTGTTAGATTCCGTCTTGTCAGTCCTCCATCAGAGATCAAAACTCTTTCTACATTTCATTTTTAGGTGTCTTGCTCCTTCCACTCAGCTGCATTCTGCTAAGGGCATGCCATAATCTGACAGAAAAGTCTTGTTAGTCATTTCCCCTCATGTCTTGCACCTGTTGGCTTAGGTCTTTTCATCAGTGTTTATTAAAGTCGATGATAGTCAATGTTTGATCTTTCAATGGAAAAGAGTCATTTCAGTCATTAGGTCTAGGGATTAGTCAATTTGGTCTTCAACAATGTCCAATAAATCCAGCAGGCCAAAGGGAGGCTCTTATAAAGTTGTGATTCAAATATTTTCATCGTCATGTTGATAGATTATGACTGTTTTTCAAAACTTTGTTTGAAGAAAAGTCAGCAGTTTGTCATTTTTGATAATTTTCAAAAAGTTTTCAGTTGATCTCTTTAGGCGCAGCCATGGTCTCCTTTGCCAAATTCCATGTCAACTACCCTTGAAAAAAATTTCCAAAAACTTCATCATTTTAGTCAAAAAATCAAAAGGGAAGTGTGAAAAACAGAGTTGCATTAAAGTGTGAAAAAGTGCCAATACCAAAACATTACAAAAATGGGTTCATGAGAAGCAAAAATCAAAACCAACTCTTTATAAGATATTTTCATGAAGAATCAATGTCATTTGAATGCCAAGAGAAAAGGGGAAACAGTTCAAAGCCATTGGGTGAGCAAGCACACGTTTTGGGTGAAGTTAGAGGCAGTTTGGCAGGTGAGACACATACAACATGTGGCGCAACGCACCGGAGGAGCGCGAGGCACTGGGAGGAATTGCCCAGTGTAAATTTACATAGACACGACGCACTGAAACGACATGACGCACTAGGTTTGTGCCGCGGTGCACTCAGCTCCTTGGCCCAAAAGTTTCCATAAAGGCCTCCAAATGACAAAATCGTGCAAATTTCTCTTGAAATCAAGTAGGTGGATCTCCTCCTTTGCTGTTCACTATCCAAGCTTATGGTGTATACTATGTTTTACGTGTTGAGCTCCCAAACAAAACCTCAAACTCCACCATGTCAAAATCTTCATACGGAAAGTGCTCTTTAGGGTTTCAAAACTTTCTTGCCACCAAGGTTAACTCTTTTCCATTATTTCCTTTATCCTTGATCCCCTTTGTTCCTTGACTCCATTGTTCCCCATCCCCTAAAATAACTAAACCCCTATCCTTAATTTCCTTTCCCAAACTTTTAAATATGAAAATCCTAAACCCTATTCCCACACCTAAATCCTAAACCTCCTCCTATATTTCCTAAACAAATATCTCCCAATAATCCCTAATCCCTTGATATTATTTCCCTTTCCTAATAGCCCCTGTTTCACTTGTTTTCCCCTTTGGTGGTAGAGTTTACACACATCACTAAAAGAGCAGTCCAAACAGTTTTCATACACCAGTCATTTCTCCAAGGCAGTTTGTGCAACAACAGTCATGGCATCTAAGCATTCATTGGATTATGACATGGAAACTCAAAGTGACTCACCCATGGAAGAACATGCTCCCCGGAGGCCTCGCAAAAGTGGCAGACATGTTAGAGAAGAACCAACCACCCTTACAGAATTGTAGGCCTGCCCTCTTGCCGTCACTTGTTTTTAGTTTCAGCCATCCTATGAATTTTGCGAGAAGGTTGCAAATGTTCAATTTCATCATGAGTTGGCTCACTTGTTTGTACTACATTTGCATGGTGATCAAGTTACTTTGGCTGGTGTCACCTTCACACTTACACCAGAATCTATCTCACTGGCCACTGACATGCCTAACGTTGGTGAAACATGGAATAAGAAGCAGAAGATTGACCGGCAACATTATGAGCCACATGTAAAACTTGGTTTCTTGAGGCAGCTCAAGAGAGTGTTCCCGTTCTGATATCTCAAAAATGAATATGCTCTATTAATGAAATTAATCATGAAATATTTCAGTTGTGAAGGTCCCTTCTACCAAGTATATGCTTATCACATCAGGTTTCTCATGCATCTCACCTGGGTACGGATGATGCACATCCATACTTCACATGCCGAGACATTAAGAGGATGACAGCCCTTATGCAGCATAAGACCCCACAGTAGCAGTTCAGCAGCATTTTTCATTTCGCTCTTATCAAAATTTTGGTTGTGCATCAGCTTGATTTATAGGGTATCACATGGGAAAGCTTCATTTCCCATGAGTTCTTTACAGCTTCAGCATCTCATCAGGAGGTTGTCCATGATGTGGGTAAACCTTCATATCAATATGGAGGTCAGGAGGCGGAGACTACTAGGGTGTAGACATATGTCGCTTATCAAAAGGGCACCAGGCAGTTGTTTGCATCGGCAAAGCGAGTCTTATCTCCACCTAGAGTGGAAGGGGCCTTGCTTTCAAAATCACCACATGTATAGGACAGAGGCAAGGATCCAATGCATGATGAAGGGCCTTCAGGTGAGCGGGACTTTATTCTTGATGAGGATGTTGATATGGGCCTACAAAATGCACAACTTAGAGAGATCATAAAGGAGAAGAAGGCAAAAATCGAGGACTTGTCCTACAACTTGGAGAGGACTGAGGGGGTCATTGAATATTTGTAATAGAGGAACAAATAGCTTGAGGACCAACAACAAATCATGGAAGTACAAAACATAAGGGCGAATCGCCAAGCTGCCCAAAGGAGGAGAATTCAGTTCACTTCATTGGAGCGAGAAATCAATGAGGATCAAGAGTCATGGCTTGAAAGAGCCAACATTAACTTGGAGAAACTGCCAGACAAGGCCGATAAGGACCATGCATTGTTGAGACACATGGCATTCCATTACAAGGCGATAAACATGAGTTCCAAGGCACGAATAAGGAGTCTCAAGGAAAAACTGAAGAAGGCAACAAAGAAGCAAAAGAGGCAAAGGGAGCATGATCATCTTCAGACATTAGTCGAAGACTCTTTATCCCAGCATGACACTTGATAGAATAACTCCACCCAAATTTCAAGAAATTTGGGGCGTTTTTGGTATTTTTGAAAATTTTTGCACAAAAAACAGGGTTTTTCTCCCAGTGCGTCACGCCACGTGGTGCACGCTTTTCCTAGGGAGCTCCAAATGACAAAAAGTTTACATCTTCAGATTTGTCATGAAAAATCATGACTGCTGGTGCATGGCCAAGAAGTTTGGGCAAGTTTTGAATCCTCAGGAGGTCAAAAACACCTTGAAAATGGCCTTTCTGCCCTTATTTTGGCACAGAGGAAGGAATCCTGGGAGATTGAGGTTTTGGAAAGGCAAATGGGCACCAAATTCAGAAATTCCACTTGGGTTGGAAAGTGGACGGGCAGGGCTTTCGAACAAGCACACTTAGGCTTAGTTTGGACTCCAGGAGGTGCTGCAACACCAGCTCCAAAATGGCGCGACGCATACATCTTTTGGTGCGGCGCATAGAGACCCAAAGGCCAAAATCACTTCCGCTCTCAGAGAGTTCGATTTTCTCCAAGTAAGTTTGTCAAAGTTTGTTCGATGATTTTTGGCTATGGTGTTGTGGTTTAGAAGCAGTGGAAAGTGAATATTGGCGCGTGGTTGAGTTTAACAAAATTTCACGTGGGCCTATCCATTAACATGCATGTGCACTCTTCATTAAAGGCGCATTTTATTTAAAAGCCATGTTATTAAAATGATAGTTGTTATTCAAAAGACCAAAGGGAAGGCGAATAGTCGTCCAGAAGATCTACGCTCATGTTTACTTTGTTTTGATTGGTAATTATAGAAAATTAAATGTAACGCTGATGGCTGGCTTTTCATTTCCATTTTGTAATGAATAAACAATTCCCCAACTTTGGGTCGATCGACTTTCTCATAGCAAAGCTTATTTATTGTATTGAGAGTCATTTTGTAAAGGGTTGGAATTTCTGGGAAATGATGGGAGAGAAACTCAGTTACTCACTGTACATTTTGACAAAGAATTAATGAAAGGTTACAGCTTTGGTTCATGAGATTCCTATGGTGTGAGTTTAGCAAATGTATTTTCTTTCTGTTTCATATGTATTTCGTTATGGTTCACAGTTCATTTAAAAAATCATTTCTAGTGAAAGCTTTTAAGTAAGAAAAGGTAGAATTTAGTTTACTGCTCTGCCTTGGGAAAGTTTTCACGTTCTATGTTTTTTTCAGTTGAAAAGGATTCATGTAATTATGCCCTTTTTACCCTCTTAAAAAAAAAACCTCTCCACTTCATATTATTTCAAATCTAATTGCTCGACTTTCTGCCAGTCTTGCCTCATGTAATAATATGCATCTTTGAGTTAAACTCTCTGCTCATGCTTTTCCTTGGTCCCATACATCCCGGAAAACTCAGTCATTTCATCAAAATACCTCTTTCATATTTATTTACCTAGCCTAAAATCTGTATCCATTTTAAGTCATTCTCAGACCCTATTCGTTCATTTTTCACTGAGTGTGACCCGGAGAGAGCCCTCTCCTATCCTCGTAGGGCTAGCTACGAGGCTGAGCGTGGTTTGTGGTTACCCTGAATTTTTCCTTCCTTCAGCCTAAGGCAGATTTAGGCCCTAACATAGTGGCGACTCCGCTGGGGAACATATTGGGGACGAAATTCTTTGCTTGTTAGTCTTCTTCGTTGCGTAAATGGCAGGCTTAACCTACAAACACCCCATACTTCTGATAATTCTAAGCTTCTGGATGGTAAGTTTAGGATTTGATCGCCAGAGTAAGTTGTTCATGTCCTATTGATCTTTTGAAAGTAGCACACTGGCTTCAAGAAGATATACCAGAGAAAATACAGATCCAGATCCTCCTCCTGTCTACAAAAATCCCAATTTGACTCCAAGATTTCTTTGTCAAGAGAGATTTGTGACTCACGTGTTCAAGTCCCATTCATGTCCTGACATTTTTGAGTATCTTGAAGAGCTTGATTTTGATGAGTAGTTTGAAATATCATTGTTCGAGACCAAATCCGAAAGGGTTGTTGACTCTACTATCCCCGATCCGTAGTTTCTTGTAGGCCTAGAAATGAAAAGAGATAACTGGTCAATTGATAATTACATTGTGGCATAGCTTCAAACTCTAATTGTTAATTCCCTACAAACTGCACCCACTCCTCCAACACCCCCAAGACCAAATCCACAAAGAGTGATGGTTGCTCGTTTCACACCTCTTGTGCTGCCTCAAGTCATGGATGATATGCCCACAGATTATCAAAGAAAAATTCCTTTGTTTGATGGCCCTCCTCACAGCATTACTGCTCAGCAACATGTGGACAGAATGGCAGATTTCTATGATCTTCATGAGATCGATGCAGAAAATGTGGCAATGAGACTCTTTGTACAAACATTTGCGGGTGAAGTTAGGAAATGGTTCAAAGCTTTGTCGGCTGCACGTATCACTACCTTGGCCGACCTACAAAGACAATTTTTAGACCACGGGGAAGTGAAAAAAAAATCCTCTTCAAATTCTTGCTGAATATGAATAGATTAAGCGAAACGTTGGTGAGTCGGTCCAAGACTACTGCATTAGATTCAATTCCATTTATAATGAAATTCCTGATCATCTAAGGCCACCTATGGGGCTAGCCATGGTGAAGTTTCCATATGGTTTCGATGTTGACATGGCTTATCAACTAAGAGAGAGAGAACCGGTCACAATGGAAGACATGCAAAAGATCACGGTCAACATTGAAGCAAATCTGCTAACCAAGAGGGCTAGAGCAAAAGCAGAAAAGAAGGTCACAGTAAAGGAAGAGTCTTCCTCGATGGATCAATTACTCAGGAAGGTAGAGCAGATGTTTGAAAGGGTGAAACTTGACAAACTTGAGCCCCAAGTTATAAATCCTAACTTCCGTGGTCAGCAACAGCCACAATATAGAGTAAAATAGAGAGAGCAAAGAGCCCAAGATCAAATAGCACAGTAGCCAGTACAACCACCTTTGCAGCAAAATTTTGTGCATGGACCGGAATCAGATGAGGAAGGGAATATAATAGGTGAAGAAAACCACTTCTTTACTCCTGATGATTTGCCTATTTATATTACTGAAGAGGAGTATGTTGAAAGTTCAGCTGCACACAAAGATGCAAATTACATTCTAGCAAATGACACAGTGTTGGAAGAAAAATCAGAGGAGTATCAAAGAGGCTATATGAATGCTCTGTTCACTCAGCAGCAGCGATATTCACTTAGAAATAGAGATGTGTCGGTTAACCCAATTCAGAAGAGGAAGGAAGTTGCAGCATCAAAGAATGAGTCATCAGTTGCACAAAAAAAAAGGAAAGGAGGCAGTTGATCCTAATAACAGCAAATCACCATCAGCAGAAAAATCAAATCATCCAACTGCATCGAAAGAAAAGGAAAAGGAAGAAGTCCCAGTCAAAGAGGTAGAAAAGACTTTTGCTTTTAGTTTAGAGAATGAAATTTCTAAATTGAAGGTATCCATTCCCTTGACTGAAATAATGAGGAACAACAGTTATAGAGGGAAAGTTTCTAAAATTTTGAATTTTGATCCAATGTCTGATATGGTGAATGTCAAATATGATCAACCCAAAATGATTTTTGGGCCAGCATTGAATGGTCAGTCTCCAGAGAGTGATGTGCCACCTTTTTATATCAGTTTAAGATTGCATGATTTTGTGTTACATAATGGCATGTTCAATTCTGGAGCTTCCCACAATCTTATGCCAAAGGCTATCATGGATAAGCTGGGTTTGGACATCACCAGGAAATACCATGATCTTTGTTCATTTGATTCCACCAGAGTAAACTGTATCGGGCTCATCAAAGACTTGATTGTAATTCTGGATCAAATCCCAATGAAGAATGTATTGATGGATATTGTCATGGCGGATATTCCTCCCAGGTTCGGTATTCTTCTTTCCAGGTCTTGGGTAGCAAAATTGAAAGGGACACTACAACTAGATTTCTCCTATGCAACGATTCTGGTGTTTGGCCAGATGAGAAAACTGCATCGGGAACAAAAAATGAAATACATGATTACAAGCAATGAGAAACCAATTGATCATCCGATTAATTATGTACATACAGAACTAGAGTCTTTTCTTTTGTATTCAGATAGTTTCCATGATATTGACAGTTAGTTAGTTGTAGCAGATGATATTCTAGAAATGGCAGCAAATTTCAAAGAAGTTTTGAAGAAAGGAGGACAAGGACAGCAGAACACCGTTGAGAAATCAGCTGAAGGTGATGGACAGCAAGCAGGAAAAACAGAGCCGGCAGAATTTCAGCAATTGGAAGAAGAGGAAGAAGGTTTGTGGACCATGGATTTCAATGGTGCAGTGGGAAATAATGGTGTTGGAATTGGTATTTGGGTACGCAGTCCTTTCTCTGCCCCAAACAAAGTGCCTAGTAATGTGTGGGTATGTTATTACAAGTTAGATTTTGATTGTTCGAACAATGAAGCTGAGTATGAAGCTTTGATTGCTAGCCTAAAAATTCTAAGAAAGTTGAATGCTAAGAGGATTGCAGTATATGGTGACTCCAAATTGGTGATTAAGCAAGTTAAAGGCGAATATCAAGCAAAACATCCTCAGATGTGGGCTTACCAGAATGAAGTTCTAGACATCCTGCAATTATTTTCAGAATATACCTTGACATGTGTGCCTCGTGTTCAAAATAGCATTGTTGATGCTCTTGCTAAGGCAGCCAGTAGTTTGAAGATTCCCATGAACTCCAGTAATAAATTCGAAATCCATGTCAAGCATTGTCCGACTGTCCTGGACAATCAGAGATATTGGCAAGTGTTCCAAGATGATGAGGAGATTAATGATTTTCTGCAAAACAAAGGTAAGTTCAAAGAAACCTCAATTGATGTAGAAAATGATGATGGTAAAGATGATGTGCAGGTCAATCAAATGGACGTGTTGCAGCTAAAGAATAACATTATTCCTAAAGGCTTGATACCTTTAGAAGAACTCTTTGATCAAGATGACGTAGCATGCAAACCAACATTGCAGCCAACAGAGAAGGGTGTTGCAGAGGTCAATGTCAGAACAGTTGCTAATCCTAAAATGGTAAAATTGTCTAAAACATTGCCACAAAAGATAAAAGCTAAATATATCAGTTTGTTGTCTTCATTTGCTGATGTGCTTGCTTGGGACTATTATGACTTGAAGACATATGATATCAATATAATTCAGCAAACTATACCCATTAAGCCTAATAAGAAACCTTTCAGACAGAAGTTGAGAAGGCTAAATCCAAAACTGCTACCATTAATTGAAAAGGAGATAAACAGGTTGTACAAATCAGGAATCATTGTTCCCATCAAATTTTCGGAATGGATCTCTAATTTGGTGCCCATACGAAAGAAGACAGGTGAGATTCGCTTGTGCATTGATTTTAGGAATCTCAATAAAGTTTCATTGAAAGATAACTATCCACTGCCCAAAATGGATCATATACTTCCGCGAGTAGTTGGAGCATCTCATATGTCACTACTCGATGGTTATTCTAGATATAACCAAATTTCTATCCATGAAGATGACCGAGACAAGACGGCGTTCACCACTCCATGGGGAACTTTCCATTATGCTAAAATGCCTTTTGGTTTAAAGAACGCGGGTGCCACATTTCAGAGGGAAATGGACTTGGCTTTCGCAAATGAGAAAGATGTCTTTTTGGTGGTGTACCTTGATGATCTAATGGTGTTTTTTAAATCTGATGAAGAACACATGTATCATCTAAAAACTGTCTTTCAAAAGTGCAGAAAATATGGTCTGTCGCTGAATCCAAAAAAGAGCTTGTTTTCCATGGAGGAAGGCAAACTACTTGGGCACATCATCTCAAAGGATGGCATTCGTATCGATCCAGCATGTGTACAAGCGATTTAGTAAATCGATCTACCCTGGAGTAAGAAGGAGATTCAATCATTCAATGGTAAGATGAATTTTTTATGCCGCTTTGTACCTAACCTTACTGAACACCTAAGAGAGATTACAAACATGCTTAAGAAGGACAACCAAATGAAGTGGATGGAAGAGGCTGTAAAATCTTTCAATTTAGTCAAATTGGCTCTTTCTTTAGCTCTAGTTCTAATCAGCTCGGACTACACTGAGGATTTTATATTATTTTCATTCGCTTCATAGCATACTATGGCAGTTGTGTTGATGCAGAAAAGAGATGATCATGAAAGACCAATTGCTTTCTTCAGCCGAGCTATAAGAGATGCAACCTTAAAGTACAACATCATTGAGAAGCAAGCCCTCGCACTTGTGAAAGCATTGAAAGATTTTCGAGTATACATTCTGCATTCTCATATTTTGGCTTATGTTCCTAACGCTGTTGTCAAATATGTTTTAATGCAGACTGTTCTGGAAGGAAGACGAAACAAGTGTATTGCAGCTTTGTTGGATTATGATGTGGAAATAAAGCCCACAAAGCTTGTTAAAGGACAGGGATTGGCAAAGTTAATGGCCAAATCAAACTTGCACCCCTTAGACATAAATCTGATTGCTACTATGCTCGAAAAGAATGAGGAAGGTTCGTCAATTCAGGTATCTGAAATGTTTTCTCTTTCTCCATGGTATTCAGATATCATATATGTGCTTCAAAATTTGTCACCACCACCCGGCATGACTAGAAACAAAAGTATAACTCTCAAATTAAAAGCTGCCAAGTTTTGCATTCTAAATTCTACACTTTATTGGAAAGATCCTGGGGGCATTCTGTTAAATTTTTTGGTGGAAGAAGAGGCAAAGCAGGTCATAGAGGATTTCCACAAAGGAGATTGTGGTGGTCACCTTTTCTGGAAAACAACAGCAAATAAAGTTCTGAGAGTGAGATATTATTGGCCGACATTGTTTGCTGATGTATATAAGGTTGTCAAGAGCTATCATAAATGTCAGATTTTTTAAGGAAGGTAGAAATTATAGCCTTTGCCGCTTAAGCCCATTGGATTTCATTGGTGAAATTCATCCCGCGTCTTCCGGGCAGCATCGGTGGATTCTCATGGAAATAGATTATTTCACGAAATGGATTGAAGTAATTCCCACCAGACAAGCTACAGATGTGGTAATTATTTCATTCCTTGAAAATAACATCTTGTCTCGCTTTGGTTGCCCGAATAAGTTAATCATTGATAACGCAACAGCATTCAAATAAAAAAGGATGGTAGAGTTTTGTCATAAATATCACATCAGTTTGGGTCACTCAACTGCCTACCATCTGCAAGGCAATGGTTTGGTGGAGTCTTCTCACAAATCTTTAGTTAATATTATTAAGAAGCTGTTGGAAATCAACAAGAAGAGCTGGCATAAAAAAGTTGGTCAATGCACTTTGGGCAGATCGGGTCAGTCAAAAGAAATCCATTGGTATGTCCCCTTTTGAGCTTGTTTATGGAATTGATACTGTGTTTCCTACCTCTCTCGCAGCTCTGGTAGTCAAACTTCTTTAGGAGGACGGTAGTGAAGACGATCCTATGCAGAGAAGATTAAATCAAATGGTCCATTTGCAACAGACTAGAGAAGAAGTTTTCCAAAACACGTCCAAGTTGCAGGAGAGGATTAAGAAAATTTATGACAGAAAAGCGAAGGCGGACAAATTTCAGTTGGATGATGTGGTGCTGAAGTGGGATGCAAGGAATGAGGAAAAGGGTAAGCACAGTAAATTCGAAAATCTCTGGAAAGGTCCCTTCAAGATTGCAGCATATTGGGGTCAGAATGCCTTTCTTCTGAAGGAAATAAACGGGGAATATTGTCCAGGAGAGCTGATCAATGGTCGGCTACTTAAGCGGTACCACTTCTAAGTTGTTTTTGTGGTTTCCATTGTCACTGTAAATACCATTTTATTTCAGTTTTGCTTTGAGTTTGTCAAGTCAGTCTTTGAGTCATTTTAAGATCAAATTTGAGTCAGCTTTTCGGTCATTTTGGTTTCATAATTGAGTCCGTTTGAGTCAGGTTTCAGTCAATAAATGAGTCAGAGTCTTGTGTTGTTTATCAAAATAATGACTCCATATCCCAATGGACCAAGGCACTATCTTCTCTCCCAAAGATCTACCATTTTTGGCACCTCCAAGGAGCTACCATCCCCCATTGGAGCCAATGTTAGAGTCGGTCTTGTCAATCCTCCGTCAGAGATCAAAAATCTTTCTGCATTTCATTTTTAGGTGTCTTTCTCCATCCACTCAGCTGCATTCCACTAGGGGCATGCCATAATCTGACGGAAAAGTCTTGTCAGTCGTTTCCCCTCATGTCTTGCACCTGCTGGCTTAGGTCTTTTCATCAGTGTTTATTAAAGTCCATGACAGTAAATGTTTGATCTTCTAATGGACAAGAGTCATTTCAGTCATTAGGTCTAAGGATTAGTCAATTTTGTCTTCAACAATGTCTAATAAAGCCAACAGGCTAGAGGGAGGCTCTTATAAAGTTGTGATTCAAATATTTTCATCATCATGTTGATAGATTATGACTGTTTTTTAAAACTCTGTTTTGAAGAAAAGTCAACAGTTTGTCATTTGTGATAATTTTCAAAAAGTTTTCAGTTGATCTCTTCAGGCACGGCCATGGTCTCCTTTTCCAAATTCCATGTCAGCTACCCCTGCAAAAAATTGCCAAAATTTCATCGTTTTAGTCAAAAAATCAAAAGGGAAGTGTGAAAAGAAAAGTTGCATTAAAGTGTGAAAAAGTGCCAATACCAAAACATTACAAAAATGGGTTCATGAGAAGCAAAAATCAAAACCAACTCTTTATCAGATAGTTTCATGAATAATCAATGTCATTTGAATTCCAAGAACAAAGGGGAAACAGTTCAAAGCCATTGGGTGAGCAAGCGCGCATTTTGGATGAATTTAGAGGCAGTTTGGCAAGCGTGGCGCATATAGCAGGTGGGGCAACGCACTGGAGGAGCATGACGCACTGGAAGAAATTGCCCAGTGTAAATTTACATAGGTGTGACACACTGAAATGATGTGGCACACTGGGTTCGTGGTGCGGCGCACTCAGCTACTTGGCCCAAAAGTTTCCAGAACGGCCTCCAAATGCCAAAATCATGCAAATTTCTCTTGAATTCAAGTAGGTGAATCTCCTCCTTTGTTGTTCACTATCCAAGCTTATGGTGTATACTATGTTTGATGTGTTGAGCTCCCAAACAAAACCTCAAACTCCACCATGTCAAAACCTTCATATGGCAAGTGCTCTTCAAGGTTTCAAAACTTGCTTGCCACCAAGGTTAACTCTTTTCCATTATTTCCTTTATCCTTGATTCCCTTTGTTCCTTGACTCCATTGTTCCCCATCCCCTGAAATAACTAAACCCCTATCCTTAACTCCCTTTCCCAAACTTTTAAATATGAAAATCCTAAACCCTTTTCCCACACCTAAATTCTAAACCCCCTCCCATATTTCCTAAACAAATCTATCCCAATAATCCCTAATCCCTTGATATTATTTCCCTTTCCTAACAGCCCCTGTTTCACTTGTTTTCCCCTTTGGTGGTAAAGTTTACACACATCACTAAAAGAATAGTCCAAACAGTTTTTATACACCAGTCATTTCTCCAAGGCAGTTTGTGCAACAGTAGTCATGGCATCTAAGCATTCATCAGATTATGACATGGAAACTCAAAGTGACTCACCCACAGAAGAACATGCTCCCCAAAGGCCTCGCAAAAGTGGCAGACATGTTAGAGAAGAACCAACCACCCTTACAGAATTGCAGGCCTGCCCTCTTGCCGTAACTTGTTTTTAGTTTCAGTCATCCTATGAATTTTACAATAAGGTTGCAAATGTTCAATTTCATCATGATTTAGCTTGCTTGTTTGTACTACATTTGCATGGTGATCAAGTTAGTTTGGTTGGTGTCACCTTCACACTTACACCAGAATCTATCTCACTGGCCACCGGCATGCCTAACATTGGTGAAACATGGAATAAGAAGCAGAAGATTAACCAGCAACATTATGAGCCATATTTCAAACCTGGTTTCTTGAGGCAGCTCAAGAGAGTGTTCTCGTTCCGATATCTCAAAGATGAATATGCTCCATTCATGAAATTAATCATGAAATATTTTAGTTGTGAAGGTCGCTTCTTCCAAGTATATGCTTATCACATCAGGTTGCTCATGCATTTCACCCGAGTATAGATGATGAACATTCTATACTTCATATGCCGATACATTAAAAGGATGACAGCCCTTGTGCAGCATAAGACCCCACAGCAACAGTTCAGCAGCATTTGTCATTTTGCTCTTATCCAAATTTTGGTTGTGCATCAGCTTGATTGACAGGGTATCACATGGGAAAGCTTCATTTCCCGTGAGTTCTTTACAGCTTCAGCAGCTCATCAGGAGGTTGTCCATGATGTGGGTGAACCTTCATATTAATATGGAGGTCAGGAGGCGAAGACTACTAGGGTGCAGACATATGTCACTTATCAGAAGCACACCAGGCAGTTGTTTGCATCAGCAAAGCGAGTGTTATCTCCACCTAGAGTGGAAGGGGCCTCGCTTTTGACATCACCATAGGTACAGGACAGAGGCAAAGAGCCAATGCATGACGAAGGGCCTTCAGGTGAGCAAGACTTTATTCTTGATGAGGATGTTGATATGGGCCTACAAAATGCACAACTTAGAGAGATCATAAAGGAGCAGCAGACGAAAATCGAGGACTTGTCCTACAACTTGGAGAGGACTGAGGGGGTCATTAAATATTTGCAGGAGAGGAACAAATAGCTTGAGGACCAACAGTAGATCATGGAAGTACAAAACATAAGGGCGAGCCGCCAAGCTGCCCAAAGGAGGAGAATTCAGTTCACTTCATTGGAGCGAGAAATCAATGAGGATCGAGAGTCATGGCTTGAAAGATCCAAAATTCACTTGGAGAAACTAATAGACAAGGCCGATAAGGACCATGCATTGTTGAGACACATGGCATTCCATTACAGGGCGAGAAACATGAGTTCCAATGCACGAATAAGGAGTCTCAAGGAAAAATTGAAGAAGGCAACAAAGAAGCAAAAGAGGAAAAGGGAGAATGATCATATTTAGACATTGGTCGAAGCCTCTTTAGCCTAGCATGACACTTGATGGAAGAACTCCATCCCAAATTTCAAGAAATTTGGGGCATTTTTGGTATTTTTGAAAATTTTTGCACAAAAAAAAGGTTTTTCTCCCAGTGCGTCGCGCCACGTGGCGCGCGCTTTTCCTACGGAGTTCCAAATGACAAAAAGTTTACATCTTTGGATTTTCATGAAAAATCATGACTACTGGTGCATGGCCAAGAAGTTTGGGCAAGTTTTGAATCCTCAGGAGGTCAAAAATACCTTGAAAATGGCCTTTCTACCCTTATTTTGACACACAGGAAGCAGTCCTGGGAGATTGAGGTTTTGGAAAGCAAAATGGGCACCAAATTTAGAAATTCCACTTGGGTTAGAAAGTAGATGGATAGCGCTTTCCAACAAGCACACTTAGGCTCAATTTGGACTCTAGGGGGTGCCTCAAAACTAGCTCCAAAGTGGCGCGACGCATACATCTTTTGGCGCGGCGCACAGAGACCCAAAGGCCAAAATCACTTCTGCTCTCCGAGATTTCGATTTGTTTCAATGCGTTTTTCTCCAAGTAAGTTTGTCAAAGTCTGTTTAACGATTTTTGGCTATGGTACTGTGGTTTAGAAGCAGTGGAAAGTGAATATTGGCACATGGTTGAGTTTAACAAAATTTCACGTGGGCCAGTCCATTAACATACATGTTCACTCTTCATTAAAGGCACATTTTATTTAAAATCCATGTTATTAAAATGATAGTTGTTATTCAAACGACCAAAGGGAAGCCGAATAGTTGCCCAGAATATCTACGCTCATGTTTAATTTGTTTTGATTGGTCATTATAGAAAATTAAATGTAATGGTGACAGTTAGCTTTTCATTTCCAGTTTGTAATGAATTAATGAAAGGTTGCAGCTTTGGTTCATGAGATTCCTGTGGCGTGAGTTTAGCAAATTTATTTTCTTTCTGTTTCATATGTATTTCGTTATGTTTCACAGTTCATTTAAAAAATCATTTCCAGTGAAAGCTTTTAAGTAAGAAAAGGTAGAATTCAGTTTACTGCTCTACCTTGGGAAAGTTTTCACGTTCTATGTTTTCTTGTGTTAAAAAGGATTCATGTATTTATGCCCTTTTCACCCTCTTAAAAAAAAAAATCTCTCCACTTCATATTATTTCAAATCTAATTGCTAGGCTTTCTGCCTGTCTTGCCTCACGAAATAATCTGCGTCTTTGAGTTAAACTCTCTGCTCATGCTTTTCCTTGGTCCCATACGTCCCAGAAAACTCAGTCATTCATAAAAAAACCTCTTTCATATTTATTTACCTAGCCTAAAATTAGTATCCATTTTAAGTCATTCTCAGACCTCATTCGTTCATTTTTCACTGAGCATGACCTGGAGAGAGCGCTCTCCTGTCCTCGTAGGGCTAGCTACGAGGCTGAGCGTGGTTTGTGGTTACCTTGAATTTTGCCTTCCTTTAGCCTAAGGCGGATTTAGGCCCTAACAGGTGCAACATAAAAAATTTCTGAAATTACTCTATTTTTTAAGTAACTTTTATAAGTAAAATTTTGAATTAAAATTATGATTATTATTATTATTATTTAATCTGAATATATTGTCCCTTAATCTTACATATTAATCACCTTTTTACCCTAATGTTGATGACTTTTATTACTAACTACTCTAATATTTAGGTTTCATAACTTGGATTACGTATTATTAATTTAGATTAATTTATTTTTATATATTTATAATATCATCAAATTACTCTATTATCATAACCTTAAATTACCCTATTATTTATTTATATTTGTTGAACTTTTATAAATAACTATTATTTAATATTAATTATTATAATTAATTTAATATTTATTTATTAATGTATGGAACAACCCCTTTGACTTATGTTTGAATTTAGTTAATTAGGTATATTTATATATTTAATAATTTTTATAACTAACTAACTATTAATATATATTAGCTTTGGTTATAAGTTATTTTTTAATATATATTTATAATTGTAGGTGGTTAAAAATTGTCCATTTACTTTTGTTCTAATAAGAATTTAACTAACCAAGGTTCCTTTTTTAATTAAGTTAGGGTTATCACCCTAATCCGGTCTTAACTAACGAGTCAAATCTAGCCGTTTTTATAGCCGTTGGAGTTTCTGCTCTATTTATTTAACATGCAATGCCTGATCTGCTCATTCAGCTTGTCTTGACGA
>APFE031003384.1:6707-17136 GCA_000404065.3 Pinus taeda | reverse complement strand
TTACTTTTTAATATATATTTATAATTATAGGTGGTTAAAATTGGTCCATGGTCCTAATTAATCAATCAAATCTAGTCGTTGTTAGTATAGCCGTTTTTTAGCCATTGGAGTTTATGCTCTATTTATTTAACATGCAATGCCTGATCTGCTCATTCAGCTTGTCCTGACGATAAATCACACTAGTTGGTTTGAAACGCGTCGACAAATAAAATTTCTTGTGATGTACACTGAAAAATATCTCATAAAGTTATTATGGATCACAGAAGCCTCAACTCTACAATTGGGAAAACCTTCGGAAAAGACGTGTAGCAGGTCCATCTAGATGTCATTTATGTGAATTACAAGAAGAGACAATGGAACACCTACTCAACCTCTGCCCATTCACGTCCACCTTGTGGAATTGGGTGGCTTCAATATCCAGACAAATGGATAGGGACAATTTCAGCATCACTAGCACTTTGAAGAATTGGAGGAGAAACTTCTCTGAAAATGAAATAATCAACAAAGCTTGAACTTTGGTTCCAAGATTTCTAATCTGGGATGTCTAGAAAGAATGCAACAACAGGATTTTCAAGAATATAATTGGCTCATCCCAAAGCATCATAGCTCAGATCATTAGATAGCTCAAAGAGACTATAGGCACCCTTCTAAAGAAACCCCCGGAGAACCCACCTCAAGACTAGGATGCAGAAATACTATTACATTTGGGTCTATAGGTGCCTTTCCCCCAGGGCATAAGAAATATCGTAAGTCATATAATAGTAGATAAGGACTTTTGGCAACCTCCTCCTCATGGTTTTTTGAAATTCAATACAAATGGAGCCTCTAAAGGAAACCCTGGGGTGGATGGTTATGGCGGAGTCATAAGAGATGAGTAGGGATACATAAGAGTCATCTTTCATAGTCATTTGGGGAAGGCCACTAATAATATGGCAGAACTCATGGCCCAAGAGCAATGCCTCAAAATCTTGATTGAATCAAATTTTCATAATACCATCATTGAAGCCGACTCTGAATTGATAATTAATTCAGTCAAGAAAATATGCAATGGCACAACACTAGAAAGAGTGTCGAAACACTAGCGGTTATTACAGTTCTATCAACATATACAATCCCAACTGAGAACCCTCAATTTTGTTCATGTGCGCAGAACAACCAACAGGTTAGCGAATCATTTGGCGAATGAAGGAGTACTCAGTTCAAAAAGTAATAGAAGATATGACTAGATGTTGATTCCCCCAAGGAAATTGTGTGAATACTATCATAGACATTGCTACGAAAGACAGGGAGTACTTTCAAAGCATGAGAAATAAGCAGAGAGAAGACTAATGGAAACAAAAGGAAGTGGACCAATCACACAGGAGTAGAAAGTGGTAAACAACGGGCAGGATGGCAGGCATCTGACCAAAGATTGCCCTGAACTCCATCATCTTATGGATTTTGGGCTAGAAAATTCTCGTAGGTTAATTCTACAAACGAACCCGAAAAATATAGAATGGTGGCCTATTTATTCTTCAGTTCCATATGAAAAGTTAAAGTATGGGCAAGTTGCTGAGATCATTTTCATCCTATGGATTTCAAGCGGAAAACTACACGATCGTTATTTCTCCAATCGGACCCGAAAAATTATAGCGTGGTGGCTTATTCAATCTTCGGGTCTATTAGGGAAATTAAAGAGTGGGCTAGTTGATGAGACCTCCATGGATCTCCTTCATCCCGTGGATTTCAGGCAGAAAAGCTAGACGATTGTTATTTCTTCAATCAGAGCTGAAATAGTTTAGAGAGGTGGCCTATGATTCCTTTCGGGTTCGTAAGAAGAGATAAAGTGTGGGCAAGGTGTCGGCCTGAAATCAGCTCATGAACATTGGATCAATGATGGTTGGATCGCACGGTCTTCAAGTTAATAAGATAATCGAAGGTTAAGGTTGGTCATTTGATGAATTTTTGTGGGCCTTCGGATGGTCACATGGGTCAATTTTTTGGGCCTTCGGATTTGTGGGCCCCGTCATCAAAGGTGTTAAGAAGTTTACCCAAGAACATAAATTAATTACCGAGAGGAATAAATATAAAATTAACCAGCAATAACCATAAACACATAAATACACATGTTTATCCGGGAAAACCCCAAATCCGGGGAAAAACCCAATCATAATGAAATTTCATTATCCTTGGCCAAAACCCTGGCCAATCCGGCCAAGTGAGCCTTCACCGCTCACCTCCAAGCCATGCTTTACAATGAAGTCCTTCCAGCCTTTTATAGGCTCCATTACATATAATACCACGGGCAGAATACCATGGGTGTACAATACCATGTGCCCCAAAACCATCACTATTTAACCTCGTCAAATTTTGACTCTATCCTGAGTCAAGTTTACCTAACAAAAGGCATTCAGGTTTGTTCATGCACATCATTTATTGGATGCATGGCAGGGCATTTGATGCACAGTAGTTCAGATAACATGTTTCCAGTTCGTTGGTTGTCCAAAGTGATGCCTTGAGGGCAGACTATTCATGGGTGTTTTTTGGATGTTTTTTTTACGGCTCCCTTGTAATCTTGTTTAGGCTTTTCATAGATTTTGGAGTTAGGTTCGGGTTTGTGCCAGCCTAGCTGCCTGTTGAATTTTCACAGAGCTGGTGATGCTCTATGTACATTATGCATTTTTTCTAGATTAATAGAAGGTCACACTCTTACTTGATTAAAAAAAAAGTGATTTAATGTTTGTTTCAAAATGAATGACTAAACCAAAGTGTAGGCAAACACATGCACTAGTGTAGGAAAGAGTTCCCTGCACGATCCAATCGAAAATGAATTAAAACAAAGATTAAGAGTAAAGGAAATGTGAGAAATTAATTTCATAAACAAGGTAAATGCAGCACACTCGCAAACCATGGATCTATTTCACACTTTAGCTAAAAAATATATTTAAATTGGAACTTGAAAAATAACTATTAAAACTATAACAGTGGACAACTGCAAAATAAATATTCACACCATCTTTCTTATTAGCGAAATGTCTAATTTATCTTTTATGTGTGTTTGAAGTGCTAAGATTTTTCATTCCTTAGAGAGGTAAACGAGTTGGGTTGGCTAGGCCCTATCCAACCATCTCATTCCCTTTCTATGGAACGAAAAATCTTAGCACTTCAAATATACATCAAAGATAAATTAGATGCTATGTATGCAAATCATGGCAGTTCTCTTGTATTACTTGATTCGTAAAATATACATAATAGAGCAATCTAACCCCAGAGCTGAGGCGATAACTAGATTACATAAAAATGAAATTACAATCAACGGTTCGCTAGCTAATCCTACCTAGGATCTATATCTTATACATCCTTTCGGCCCTAGCCATTTTCACTAATTACAAACATTTCTTATTCAGGCCTTTCAGCCGAACATATTTAGAAACTGAAAATACAAACTTGGGAAATAGTTATAATGCACATGTATTTCACTTGGCCATAACCTAACTTTAGAAAACATTCCCTAATTGTGCACCACCTGTTATCCTTCTTCAGTTCATCAGCGACTAAACTCAGATTCAAGGATTGAGACCCATCCCCGTGGAAGATTTGGCTTCTCGAAAATCTCGGACAATATTTGTGGTGGTGTAGGAATCTACTTACACTAGCCATACTCATTCATAATTAATACTAAGTTCCAAAATTACTCTAGGAAATTAATGTGAGTTACAAGAGTTATGTAAATAGGCATGAAATCCATATAAAATGATTAATAAAGCACTGTAATAAATCTTAATGTAAAATATGAGCAGGTGCAGGAATGGGTAACTATCTTGGACTAGTTCAGGAAAGAAGGGTCTTTATTGAGGTAAAACAGAGGTTGATATTTATGGAAATGGGGTGGAAAATGGGGCAATTTGGGACACCAACATCCTCCCATCCCTACGTTGTTGTGTTTCCTCACACAAAGTCTTATTTTCTGCAAAAAATCCGCAAAAATGAATGGCCAACTCCTTATTCCTAAGCTTCAATGTTTATTCATGCTTTCACTATCTTCGACTTTTTGTCTCGGGCTTTTCGTAGCTTCTTGGTCACCTTCTTGAGGTGTTTATAGCATTTCGAAGCCTGATACTTCCATACCTTTACTTGTTGCTTCTGCCTCTTTACTTCTACAAGTAAATCCACCTCGCTCTGCTTCTACCAACTCTGCTCTTTCATGACCTAGTTCAAAGCCTCCATGTCACTGAATTGTTGCTCCAGATCTACTATTCTACTGTTGAGGAAGAGAGTGGAGGGTGTTGTGCTAAGATCTTTGATTGATCCAAAATGGATTTAGTTTTGCCTCCACATCAAAGTCCTCAAATACAGGTGAAAGTGGGCTCACTTTTAAGTGCTCATTAATACATATCCAACAATGTGAACAACGTGTAAATCTAAGTCCAGATGAAGAAATTAGAGCCAATCAAAGACGTAGGTCAACGATCAATGCCTACATCAAAAAGGACATGTGGCAAATTGGGAATGAGTCACAGGTTTTGGATGATGTCAGTGTAGAAGGTGACATGGAAATTTGTGATTGGTTCATACAACAGGCAATTGGATCTGTCCGATCAATGAACCAGAGCAGAGATCACCCAATCAGAGGAGATCAATGCATATCATGTCAAGACATGAAAGCAAGTTAACCTTGAAAACAAATGATATGGTTATTCAAAAGAAGTTTAACTTCTTTGAGTTCCAAAAGGAAAGTGGTAAGTGGTATATCATGCGCCTTAAAGGCTGGAAATGTTTTTTCAAAAATTCACGTGATTCCACTCAGTGGTAGACACATAGCACACAAAAACAACATTTCTTCCATGTTTTCAAAGTCTTAACCATTGGGCTAGTCAGAGCACGATATTGCGTGATAGCCATAGGATTGAGGAGGATGAATCGACAGTGGAGATCAGCCAAGTCGTTGGATCATGCAGGGAACATGATAACCATTGGATCGCCTGGTATCAGGATCTGCGCCAGGAAACGGCTGGACGGTCGGGGTCAACCCCATGCCAACTAGTCCTTTGGTTTATCCTTTGATTTTAATGTTATCATATTATTCCACGTTTACCGCAGTTTGTAACTATACATGGTATCTTAATACCATATCACCAAAAAATATGATTAGTGTGGTTTTGAACCATTCGAAAGGTTCTGGAGGTCATAGTGGCCAAATATAGTCAATTTAATACTCGTTTTGAGTTGAAAACTTGATATGAACATAGTGGTGAGTTTCATTTTCGTATTTGAGACTCTATTTTTGAGCTCCATTCTGTAACAACAATTTGAAGACATAATAAAGATGTCAGCACTGGAAGCGAAAGGACCAGGAGATGTAGCCAGGAAGTTTGGTGAACTCCTTTATTAAATTTGGCTTTGTTGATATGTTTGAATGTGTTTTTCAAGTTGTTTATGTGTTTATGTTATTTGCAATATTTTTTATCCATTGCATTAAGTAACATAGGCAACTTCACACATAGTCTATAATACATTTTTCATTAATGGATCATCGAGTGTGAATGCCTTCTCTACCACGGACTCGAAACAAGTCCCATCATCATCAAGGTCAAGGTTGTCGAATGTCTGACTTATGAAGTCATTTAGGGTTTCTATACTCGTGGTTTTCTTGTCATTGAGGGTTTTGATACCCTCACCAATCTCCATGCCAAGGGTTTCAATACCTTGTGCACTCAATTCCTTAGGGTTCTTAACACCTTGTTCTTCCAGTTTCTTGGAAAATTCAACATCCTGTCTTCCCAAATTAGTAGGGGTTTTGGTTCCCCATTTTTCTACAACTGCAGGGGCTTCAGTACCCTATCCTTCTAAAACTGCAGGGTCTTTAGTACCCTGACCTTCTAAAACACAGGGTCTTCAGTACCCCGCTCCTTGAAATCATTGAGGATCTCTACATCTAGTTCACTGAAATTATCAAGGGCATCTACATGTTGTTCCTCTTCATCCTCCTCTTCTTGGACTTCACCAGTATTCGGTGTCGACTTTTTTCCCCTTATCCTGTTGACAAATGATTTCAACAAGACGTCATGTTCTTCATTCTCCTCGTCTTGCATAGCGTGTGCCACTACATCTGCAAGCACTGAGATATTATTAACTGTGGGGGAAACTTTGGGTGATTCATCGATTATGATCGGAGAACTTGACTGGTTCGTCCCTTGGGTGACAGTCTTCCTCCTCACCAAGGTTCGAGTCTTCCTCTTCTTTGCTGCGGGTGAAGTGCTTTCAACAACCCTCTTCCCTGCCTGCATTGGTGAGCTTTCACCTTGCTGCTTGGCAGGAGACAATGTCTCTGCCTTTCTCTTCTTACTTGTACTTGTGCTAGTAGACACCTCTACACCCGTCACTCGAAATTCTTTTAGAAATGCTACCCACGTTACTCCCTTTTGTTCTAACTTCTTCTTCACCAGAATCATGATAAGCCCACGATGGTAGAGCTTGGTTGCAACTTGGCTTGCACTTCCACTCTTTACATTTTTCGCCATCTTCTCAAGACTTGTCAGCAAGAAATGAGGAAAATTAATCAACTTCCCTGCCTCAAAATGTAACAGCAATTGAAGGTGATATACAAACGCCAATGTATAGCATCCTTCCCTAGTTACAAACTTCTGCAGTATAAATAGTAGGTCTCGCCACTTCCCGACCATGGCAGTCTGTGGAATTCCCTTCCTCCAATCAACCTTAATTTTGTTGTCAATCATGAACCGGTGCCAATGTTTCTTAGCAAGCCACTCCTTTTTAAAATAGTGCTCCCCTATAAGTGGCAAGCCTATGGCTTGTGCAACAAACTCCTCTATAATTTTGAACTTTAAGGACTTGATCCTAACTCAGCCTTCTTTGAACTTCCTTGCAAACTCTAGTACCACTGCCATGTTGAACCTATCAAACTTCTGTAGCAATGGCAGGAACCTAGATTCTTGCAATAGTGCAAGACTGTTCCTATACTCAGCAGTTTGTTCAATCTCCTGCAAAGACAACAATTCACTCTTCATAGGTACCATTTCCAACTACACTTCAGCCTCTCTGATCACACCCTTGAAGGAATTTTTGGGTGACACGTTTTCCGAGAGTTTTATGCCAAAGCTTCGCTGCCCTCCATCTTTTTAGACCTACTCACCCGACTATGATGGAATAGCTTCCCCATATCAAGTGTTGATTTGTGTCATCCTGTTATGGGTGAATCATAATGATTGGATGCAGTGGCGGTATAGGCGACAGTGGCGTAACGGCTATAATGATTGGATTACGGGCAAGATAATAATGGTCAATAATGTGAAATTGTTTCAAGGAGGGTGAATGCAGATTATTGGACGATAGTACCATCCCACAGTTAGCATCATAATTTAATCAGGAATACTTTAAAGATTTTTTTCCCAGGTTAGTAAATAATGAAACAAAGTATCAATTATAACATGAAATGAGATAATGGATCAACACATATATAGGAAACTATAGGCCCATAAATATGCTTGATAAATCACTCTAGGGTTGTGTAAATTGCTTTCACAATCAGCTGTGTTTCTACACTAAACCTGCTTGCACTGCTATGCTTTCATTGTGTTGTGCTTGCACCAAAGCCCTTTCCAAATAGAGAATTTGATAGGACATACTTATATAGCTAGAAAAAAAAATTGCCTCATTATACAAGGAAAATATATTCACCATCCTTTGGTGTTTCTCAAACATGCCTTCTGGATTGACTGCATCAAATTTTGCAATCAATTTATGAGGAAATAAAGAAGTGGGAAAGGGGTAACAAAATTTAGAATGGGAAGGAATATTATAGCAGGAATTTTAGATACAATATCACCAAGAGGGATAAACGAAACGAGATGTGGGAAAAAAGTCAAGGGAAAAGAGGGATTTTACGAAATTGGGCAAGGGTAGTTTCTTGGAAGAAAGAGGAAGGTAATTCATTGGGGAATTTAGAAACGAAAATAGTGGGAAATTTCGAAATGGGAAATAGAAGAAAGACAACATTTTTATCCTGAAATCTGCCTGCATTGGTGCAGGAAAAAATAACTATAGTGGGAAGTAAGTGTTTACTTGGATAAAAATGTCCATGCTAGTTAGCCCAAACTTGGGTAAGTGCTCAGTTTCATGAACCTGATTCTTCCTGGTGGCAGCCAGCATATCTAAAAATCACGTAAAATTCCCTTTTTAAATTTTTGATCTCCCTGCCAACATGCTGGTTTTCATATTGATCCTTCCGCAATCATGGCAGTCAACTAATTTTCATAATTACAGGAATTTTTTTCTTTTTATACTTTTTATTTTTGTCATTTTTTCTCTTTTTTATTTTTATTTTTTAATAAGGACAAGAAAGAATCAATTCTTCAACAAGTTGGTGTTACCACCTACCAACTCGTTTTCAAATGGTTGTTGGAGTTGCTGCATAAAATCTCCTTTGGTAAGGAGCTGAAAATATACCTTCAATCTATGCATGTTTACCAAGAACACAAAATTCCATCCATCAATAGTTTTTATTTCTACCGCTCCATTTTTTAACACTTTGATCACCTCATAGGGTCCCATCCAACATGTATGGAATTTTCCTTTAAAATGTTTGAATCTCAAATTGTAAAGGAGTACCCAATCACCTGGTTGGAACTGCTTCTTCTGAATGGACTTGTCATGCAACTTCTTGCGCTGCTGTTGAACCAAGATGTTCGATTGAATAACATTCCTCCAAATTTCATCTAACTCACTTAATTTTAGAAGGCATTGCTGCTATGCTTCAAAGAGATCTAGTCCCAATTGGACTGCAATCGTGAATGTTTTGATCTGGAATTTTATTGGCAAGAGGCCTTGTTTCCCATACACCAGCTCATATGGTGTGTGTCCTGTGTTGTTTCTCCAAGTGGTTTGATAGGCCCATAATGCTTCTAGTAATTTGTTAGCCCAATCCTTTCTATGCATGTGTACCATGTTTGTGATGATGGACTCAATAACCTCATTTGTGGACTCCACCTAACCATTTGCTTATGGGTGATATGGTGTAGATTTCCTATGTTGTATTTTTTACTACTCCATCACACCCTGTACTAGATTAGAAATAAACTGCGATTATTAGAATCAATTTCTCTAGGCACCTCAAATCTAGTAAAAATTTCAATAAAAAGAAAATCAACAACAACTCTTCCAGTAGCAAGAGAAACAACTTTAGCTTCTACACATTTTGTAACAAAATCTGTACAAAACAAAATATGTTTTTTACTTGATCATGCAAGATTTATTGGTCCTATGAAATCTGTTAGCTTTTGAGATTTCACCTAGGCTGAGATAGACAAACCTCAAAGCTACATCAAACCATTTCACCTTGTAGCTAGCCCTACGAGGTATGAGAAGGCTCTCTCGGGTCAAAACTTGATGGATTTTGTCAATAGGATGAGTTGACCAATTAGAAACAAGGATTTTAGGCTAGTAAACTGATAAGGGGGATTGATTTGAAGTTTTTGGGTTTTTTGGTGGCAATTGGAGGGAGTGCAATTCAGGGTGCGGGGATTGGGCTCAGTTTTCGCAGGTGGGTCTTTGGGGCAAGGTAGGAGTTTATGTTGATGCCTTTAGCTGAAAAAGATGATCAAGGAGGAAAGAAGAGAGGCTAAAGAGGGCGAACAATGAATTCAAATCCTCTCTAGACAATGGAAAACATAAATTTTAAACAAAATTGAAAGCTGAGCATGGCATGCATGAATTCAAACTTTATCACTTCTTTTGTTTAAATAGCAGCAAGAGATTAAGAAATGGAACACATAAACACACTTACAATAACAGTAGGAAACACACCATCAACATAATAATCCACAAGAATCCACAATGAAGTCTGCAAAACCCTGGCCTTCCTTTTCCTCAAATTGCAGAAAATACAAGTCAAAAATACAATAGCCCTTCTCCCTCTAGAGTCCAACCATGAAAATGGGAAAGAGAAGGCATAATATAGAAGGTCAAACCTCTTCCCCCACCTCTAGGGGTCGAGCTCAGCTTCCTAGGAGCTGTTACAACTAACTCTAAATCAGTCACTAGATAATAGGCCAGCACAACAACTTGCCTCTAAAAGTTAGGAAGCCTATCCATGCATTAAATATTAACTTTTTACATCAAAGAAGCTTCTAGAAAAGGTAAAGAAGAGTAAAAGTATCTAATGCCATGAAATTTACACAAGAATCCATCAATTACATGCCTAAATAATCAACCCAAGTGAAAACTGTGCTTAGCTGGCCGAACTGGTCAAAAACTGGCAAATTTTGCTTAACTGGTCGCACCTCTGGCTTGACTAGTCGCACCTTTTGGCAGCGCTTTGTGAGGGCCTTCCTGAAGTCCAAATCAAGTTCAGGATAGCTCGTTGGAAAGCTATGTAAGTCTACTTTCCAACCCAACCGGAATTTTTGAATTTGGAGTTGATTTGACCCCTCAA
>APFE031003382.1:201065-295849 GCA_000404065.3 Pinus taeda | reverse complement strand
AAGAAAATCAAGATATTGAGGACTAATAATGGGACCGAGTACGAATCCAATGAATTCCAAGATTATTGTAGAGAAGCTGGCATTAAGAGGGAGACTACAACGTCATACACTCCCGAGCAGAATGGTGTGCTAAAAGGAAGAATAGCTCTATTGTAGAAGTTGTCCGTGCCATGCTTCATGATCAAGGCCTTCCGAAGTTTCTATGGGCTGAAGCTGCAAATACCGCCGTGTATGTTCAAAACTGATGCCCTCATCAAGCATTGGACTCCAAGACTCCCGAAGAAATGTTCACTGGTAAGAAACTTGATGCCTCTCATTTTATAATTTTTGGAAGTCTCGTATATTTTCATGTGCCGAAAGAGAAAAGAAGCAAATTGGGTGCATCTGGGAAGAAAGGAATCTTTGTGGGCTATAGTGAAAATTCGAAGGGATATAGAATTTATGTGGCTAGTCAAAAGGAAGTTGAGATAAGTCATGATGTCACCTTCGACGAAGATATGGTCCTCAGGAAGGTCAACAACCTTCCCATCCTAAGGAAGGACAAAGACGCTGACACCGAAAATCAGGGTGCAAAAGAAGACGAAACGATGCCTGATGTTGATGAACCTATGGATCCTATAGATCCTCCTCCTCATGAGCCTTCCTCCTCCAAAAGGAGACCTTCATCGCTTAGTGAGACTCTCGAAGATGCCGAGAGACACATTGCACCAAGGGGGACTTTCTGTGAAAGCAAGAAGCCGAATAGGTATCAAGGATATTTGATTGCCATGAGCTCTATCATTCAAAATGAGCCTTCATCATTCGAAGAAGCCGTGAAGCATCATGTATGGAAGGACGCTATGAATCAAGAATACAAGTCAATTATGAAGAATGATGTCTGGGATGTGGTCCCTAGACCCCAGGACAAATCGGTTGTCACCTCTAAGTGGCTCTACAAAATCAAGCATGGATCTGATGGAAGTGCAGACCCTCTCATTCACAAATGTAAGAGGGAGTTGGCCTCTGAATTTGAGATGAAGGACCTAGGACCGATGCACTATTTCCTAGGGTTGGAGGTCTGGCAAAAGCCAGGTGAAAATTTCTTCTTTAAAGGAAAATATGTTGTGAACATACTGGAAACATTTGGGATGGTGGACTGCAAGCTTGTGACTACTTTGATGGAACTTAACTTTAAGAAGTTATGTGGTAGTGCTGTTGGACTTGAATTGGGAAATACTTCCGATTATCGTCCACTCATAGGAGCACTGATGTTCTTGGTGAACTCCCGTCCGGACATATGTTTTGCAGTTAACACATTGAGCCAATATATTGTTGAGTCTCATCATATGCATTGGATTGGTGCCAAGAATCTTCTGGGATATCTTCGGGGCACAATCACTCATACACTGAGATACACTGCTGGAGATGTGAGGTTGCATGGTTATTCTGATGCTGATTGGGTTAGCAGTGTGGTGAATCGCAAGAGCACTTATGGATGTTGTTTTTCTTTGGGTTTTGCTTCGATATCTTGGATGAGCAGGAAGGAGAAATCGGTTGCCTTGAGCACTGTCGAGATCGAATACATAGCTGCTAGTATGGCCTCCTGTGAAGTTGTCTGGTTGAGGAAGCTCTTCATTGAGTTGTTTGGACATGTGCTGGATACCACTGTGATCCTCTGCGACAACCAGAGTGGGATCCGATTATCAGAGAATCTTGTGTTTCATGATCGCTCCAAGCATATAGATATCAGGACCACTTTATCCGGGATATGGTACAACGAGGAAAAATAAGGCTCCATCACATTGGGACTGATGAGCAGGTCACCGATATTCTGACAAAGCCCCTGGGGAAGGTCAAGTTCTTGGCCTTTCGAGAACACTCGGAGTCGTGGAGAGACCCTCTTATATGAGGATACTGTATGAGATGTACAATGAGCTCTGGAAGCTTCGGGGGGCTTGGAGTAATTCATGGAGTGATGAGCAACCATAGGGTGAGTGGTTCAGCCTTCCCCTAATGGTTTGTTGTGTATAGGGTGAGTGGTTCAGCGTTTGCATGCGATACTGCTTGGCGATATGTAGGCAGGATGAGTGGTTCATCCTTCTCCTGTTGAGACAACCTACCCATGCAGTGTGGGACTCATGGGAAGTACCTTTCATCTGGCCAATGAGTAGGGAAATGAGGATAGGGACCATAGTACTACCGATGGACGCATCGTGTACTACTGTACTCCCTATGCTAGGGCGACTGATGTTGATCTGGGATCAATTGGAATTGACTTCGGGTCAGTAAGAGTGGTATGACACACTCTCCTTTGATTGAGACTGACTTCGGGTCAGTAGAGAATGGTATGATACATTTTTGATCACTTCTTCTTCTTCATAGTTTAGCAGAGTAGAGCAGTGCATTGATGGCAAAGATAGTACAAATTGGCAGATGGATTAGCAGATGGAGTTCTCCCTAGTTGAGAGGGAGTGTTAAAATTGGCCACTAGGGCCAAACTCCACATGGGTCATCTTATTTATGACATCTGATATTTTTCTTGGATTCCTTTCTCCGAGAGGTGTAGGATTGATCTAAAGATCATCCGATTCTGACATGTACAAATGAAGTTATGAATTTATTTTGATTATGGTCAAATTGTCAAGGTTGGCCAGCAAACTTATGTAGGCTCAGAAGCCTAACAGTCACGTCTATTCATCCTCAATGTTGCATATAAATAGAAGGTGACTGAGCCTCATTTGGACACACTCATCTTTACACTTCTCTCTCTCTCTCATTGATTGGGTACGGATTTTTGGGCCTCTCTCTCTCCACACGTCCGAAATTTTAGGAGAGCGAAATTTTAGGAGGTTGAAATTTCAAGGGGCCGAAATTTCAGGAGACCGAATTTCTGGACAGTTTGACCAAGCGTTGACTAGTATTTGTTGGTCTTTTTTGACTGCGTTTTTGTGAGGGCCAGATCTGTTTGGGCAGGCCACATTTTTGGGCACAAAAATCGAGGCTAAACGTTGACTGTTGACCAACATTGACTGCATCTAAGGCTAACTGCAGGTGGGCTGTTTGACCAGACTTTGATTGAGCTGAATTTCACTGTTTTGAGGGCTGTTTTATCTTGCTGTTTGGAGGCTGAAATTGACTGAAGTTGACCGATTTCCTGAGGGTCAAATCTGCCCTGTTGACCAGTGTTGACTTTTCTGGTTAGGGCTCTTTTGCTGCTGTCATAAATGATCAGATTTGTAAATTGTACTCTCTTATGAACTATTGAAGACTATAAGAAGAATTGATCAAGGGTTTCCCCACATTGGGGTTTGTCCTTGGCTGGTGCCACATCTTTTGTCCTCTTGTCTTGGCTTGTCTTCTACTGTTTATGTTTATGTTCTATCTGCATTTTACTATCATGTTGATGTGATTGCTAAACTTGATATTGATATTGGGCTAATTAAGAAATTGAAGTAAAATTGCTCTAAAGCATAGAACATACCATTGTTGCCTAAAATTAACAGAGAGGGAGTACAAAAATTCAACGCTGACTTGCCAAATGAAAGTCAAAACAACCCTGTCAAATCTGCAGTCAACTGCAATCAAATTCAGCGCTAACCAAAAAGTCAAAGATGGTCAACGCGGCAGCAAAACTTTCCCTTTGAAGCTCGGTCAAAGGAAGTTTGACTCGGCCTCCAACAGTGGTCAAAGTCAGCCCAAAACAGTCACAAAATCTGTGGTCAAACTTGGTCAACATGAAGTCAACCCTGTGGTCAAACATGCCTACAGTCAACGCAGGTCCAACAACCCAGAAAAATCTTGATTTCTGTGCCGATCAATGCAGCCTGGTCAAACATAGTAAAATCCTCCAAAATCACTGTCAAACTTGGTCAAACAGTCCTTGTTGATCATTGGTCAAACCCTGGAACAGCTCTGAAATTTCGGCCCTGCAATCTGCCCAGAAAATTTGTCCTCCTTGCCACACGTGTGAGAGAAAAGATCTGCCCAATAGCTGTACGAACCAATGAGAGGAGAGAGAAGAATGTGTGAGTGATGATGATGCCAAATGAGGCGAGAGGTCACTTATATTTATACAAGTCTTTGAGGGCAAAGTGACATGTCCCTTTGGCTTCGTGAGCCTACATGATGATGTGGCCAACCTTGACAATTTACACGTGTGGGCATAAATTGAAAAACACATTTCTGCTTGTCCAAATTTGATGATCTTTAAATCAATTTTGGTCCTCTCGAAAAGAGGAATTCAATGCAATCATCATCTCCATCAAATGAGCTGCTCAAAGTGGAATTTGGCCCTAGTTGCCAATTTTAACAAATAACCCCAAGTCAACCTTGACAAATTACATGTGAGTGGGCATGCCTTCAAAAATATATTTTTCCTTATTCAAATTTAGTGATCTTTAGGTCGATTTTGGTCCTCTTGAAAAGAGGAATTTATTGCAGTAAATATCTCCATCAAATGAGCTGTCCAAAGTGGAATTTGGCCCTAGTTGCCGACTTTAACATAAGGAAAATCTCATGAAACACCCTTGTGTGTGAAAGGAACTGGCCTAAAGTGAGAGGAAGTATGCTGTGATGACATTGGGCAATCTTGCTAAGTGCCCCTAGGGTTGCACTTTTGTATAGGACTTTGTAACATTTTGAAGTGCAGGTTTGGAAGGTAACAGTGTCAAAGATGATATTATCACATTCTTAAATCAGTAAGGCCATTACAATAATAATGATTACAAAGTGAGTTTTCCCATGACTGTATGTTAAGATTACACCATTAATTCAACAATTGCTGTAGCTTAGCTTAAAAATGATAAGAAACATTAGTAAAGAATTCGTTCTTGGTCACAAATTTCTTATTCTATTCTTTTGGGATCAGATTTACCATTCCTATTGTTGCTCTTCCTTCTCATTTAGCTATTGGCTTCTTTATGTAGCCATTCCAATTTATTTAATTGCCACTTAGGTTTATAGAATTCAATATGTACTTTATCTTTGGGCATGGTTCTGATGTCATTTTGTTCAAAATCATATTTGAACAAGACAGGCATCTTTGATGGGCTGTTGTGACAATAATCTTGCCTATATTTTCAAGAGTTTGATGGATGCACAGACGAGCAGGCTTCTTCAAAAGATGCAAGGAATATATCTGGGTGTCATTTCCTATTTGATGGTGGCTTGATTGGTTTCTTCCTTGAAAATATAGTAAATATCTTGAAAATACCCGCAAGGTCAATTTCCTTGAAAGGAAAATTACATTTGTAAGAAAGCTGCAAATGGGTTTTCTAAATTATCCCTCTGTATTGTCATTTCTGAAGACCAAGGTTACACAATCATATACACAGAGATCTCTTCATTCGTGAAGACCAAGATTGACCAATCATGCAGACACAGAATGTTAGTGTTCTAATACCCAGCAAGCTAATTTGAACAGTATTCTGAGATGCAAGAACTAGAAACTGAACTGTGAAATTCATTGATCAAATATACTAAGTATTCTAATGAATTGTAGCGGTAAAATAAATTCATAAAGACACAAGTACACAATTAACAAAACACCAAAAACTACCCAGGAAACCCCAACTGTGCAAAACCTGCTAATTTGTGTTTTTTATTGATCTGCTTAGGAAAATCTCAGTAATAAGTTGCAGATCACTGAGAAAAAATTCCCTTCCATCTCTTTTTTCCTCAACACAATATCCTGCACACCCTAGACCAATTCGGACTCTCTCTTGTGCAGCTGTACCAACTGTACAGGTTTAACTGCCTCCTTGCACTCTTGGCTCTCCCTGACTTCACATGCTGATCTGGAACTATTTTCCTAATCTTAAAATAAAAATTCTTGCTAGTGCATAATCATGTGATTCACCAAGTCTGCGCTCTTCTCTATACAAGATTGAATTGCTCTTCAACTCAAGCGAACTGGCTCCTAGAACCCAAGTTGAATTGCCTCACTGAACTCACGTCTAACTGACATCTTGAACTCAATGGAACTGGCCTTTTGAACACGAGTCAAATTGCCTCATTGAACTGAAGTCGAACTGAGATAAAATCTCCATGCATGGTCAGTTCGATTTATTGTTTTTGACTATAGGAAACTTAGAGAATTTTCCTAAGTCAACACTAAGAGAAAGTAAGACTGCACCTTAGCTTCACATGCGGGTTCTTTTGCCAAATATAGTGTACTTCTAAATTTAGTAGAACCCTTCCATCTCTAACTTCAATTAACACTCCCATCTTAAGTAGACAAAACTGCCCCTTGCTAAAGCCTTGGTCAAGATATCTGCTATCTGCTCCTCTCTATGTACATACTGAAGTCTGCCTTTACCCCTCTGAACACAATCTCTGATATGGTGGTACCTTATTTCGATGTGTTTGGAGTGGTCATGAAACACTGGATTTTCAGAGAGCTTGATGCAACTCTGATTATCACAGTTTATGACTGTGGGCTCCAACCTTTGACTGAGGAATCCGACAAGTAGCTTCCTCAACCAAATTGCCTTGCAAGCGGCCAAGCTGGAAACCATGTACTCGACTTTAGTTGAGCTCAATGCCACTGATCTCTACTTCCTGCTGAACCAGGAAACAACTGCTAACCCAACACTAAAAGCACAACTTGAAGTGCTCTTCCTGTCGGTTGAACCCACTGCTCAATTTGTTTTTGTGAATCCCTAAAGACTCACTCCATCAACCTATCTGTACAACAATCCCTAACTTGCTATGCCACTGAGACACTTCAATGCGTGCTTAGTAGCAACCCAATGTACTCTGGTCGGCTCAACCATGAACTAAATCAATTGGTTCTCTGCAAAGCAAATGTTTGGCTGTGTGTTCACAAGATACATCAATGACCCTATGAGTTGCTTGTATAGAGTGGTATCCACCCACTCACCTCTGGTAGCGTTTGCCTTCCTCCAGTTTGTGACTAGAGGCATGGTCATCGGCCAACAATCCTGCATGTGGAACTTCTTGAGAATCTCCTGCGTGTATCTGCCTTGTCCGAAGAATATATATCCATCACCCTACCATACCTCCAACCCAAGGAAATAGTGCATCAACCCTATATCTTTCATCTCAAACTCCTTTGCAAGGTTTCTCTTGTAGTCACGAATGAACTCCTTGTCCCCTGTCAATACTAAATCATCAACATACATAACAAGGATGAGAGGCTGGCTCTCAAATTTTGGTTAAGCCCAATCCGAGAAGGCAGCTATCGATCTGGGCATATTATGCCCTCAGAGCCTGCTTGAGCCCGTAAAGAGCTCTCCTTAGCCTACAAACATGCGTGCCTCTGCTGGAAGTCACAAATCCCTCAAGTTGCTCAGCATAAATCTCAACAACTCCATTAAGGAAGGTGGCCTTGATGTCCATTTGGTGGATCCTCCACCCCATCTGCGTTGCAATTGCCAGACATTGATAGAATAGTTCTAATGGACGAATATCAAGCCACCGGTGTAAATGTCTCATCATAGTCAATCCCTTCGACATGAGAGAATCCTTTGGCAACAAATCTAGCCTTACACTTCTCCACACTCCCATCAATTGCATGTTTGATCTTGTACACCCAATGTGATCCCACCATTGATTTTCCAACCGGTCTTGGCGCTATCTCCCAAACATCGTTTTGCATGATAGAAGAGTACTCTTGCACCACAACATCGCACCAAACCTGTTGAGAAGTTGCCTCCTTGTAATAAGAAGGCTCCAAGTCTGTCACCTCAGTGATAAGTGCCATGCATCTTGTATATCTCTGTCGTTGTTTACTTTGTCTGAATGTGCTACTAGGAGCCCTAACTCTCTTTTGAACCTCCTTAGGAAACTGGTCTGCCCACCTAGCTCGACCTCTCCTTGCACTGGCAGTCATTGGCTGAGTTGTTGCACTACTCTATCCTCCTGTAATTGCACTTTCTCCTCAACTATATGTTGGTCTGCCTGCCCAACAACTGGCTGTGATAAAATCTGAGGAGCTGGCTGAGCCGCCCGCTCCACCTGTGCTGCACCCTGCTCACACTCAAAGGACTTCCTGAGATCACTTCCTAGAACTTCACATCACGTATGATCACTGTCTTCCTGAGTGTTGGAATTTACACCCTGTATGCCTTAGATGTCTCGTTGTAGCCCACGAAAATGCCCTTCCTTGTTGTGGGCTCCAACTTCTTCCGACTATCTGAAGACACATGGCAGTAAACAAGACTACCAAAAATCTAGAAGTGAGACATGTCATGCTTCTTGCCTGTGAAAGCCTCGTTGGGTGTGATTTTTCCTAGCACCTTGTGTAGACCCCTATTTTGTAAAAAGACTGGAGTTGCATGCCTTTGCCCAAAGAAACAAAGGTAACCCTTGGTCATGCAACATAGCCCTCGCTGGTTCAATAATGCTCTGGTTCTTGCGCTTAGCCACCCCATTGTGTTGATGGTTTTGAGGTGTGGTGAGCTCTCTCCTGATGCACTCCTTGTCACACAAGTCTTTGAAACCATTGGAGATGTACTCCCCACCATTGTTTGACCTCAGCGCCTTGATCCTCCTACTAGTTTGGTTCTCCATCAAGGCTTTGAATTCCACAAACTTTGAGTAGAGTTTATCTTTCTTCTTCATGGAAAAATTCATGTCTTTCTTGAGTGGTCATCAATAAAGGTGACATAATATTCGTATGCCATTAGGGATGGTGAGGAAAATGTTTCACATAAATCCAAATGTACCAGTTGCAAGATACTCTTCGCCCTGTTGTCTCTGCTAGAAAAGGATGTCTTGGTATATTTGCCAAGTGTGCAACCCTGGCACATGTCATGTTGATCTATATTGTACTGTGGTAACCTTGTGACAATCTGACTCAAAATCTTTAGCCTAGCATGGTATATGTGACCCATACGCCTATGCCAAAGCTCCCCAAGGTCACATCTATGCACACTAATCTCTTGGCTGTTCAAGGTTGCTTTTGTCTCAAACTGTAGCCTATAGAGGTTCTTCACCCTAACTTCAATCTGCGTAATTGCTTTGGTGTTGCTTGATGAAGGCCTTCCTCCTTTTGAAGATGACCTCATACCCTTTGCTCTCCAACGTTGAGAAACCAACTTTTTCTTCAACCCTGGGACATAGATGACATCTCTAAGGTAGAGAGGTTTTCTGGATTCCCTCTCAAACTTGACTGTACCCACGCCTGCGCTAGGTACTTGCCATAATCTCCCATCTCTATATGAAACTGCATATCCTTCTCTTTTAATTGGCCGAAGTAACCCTTTTTCTTGATCATATGAAAGGATGCTTCACTATCAATATATCATACACTGTTAGCCATTGAGCTTGTCATGCAAGCTATGAGCGAAAACTCCTTCTCAAACTGAGAAGTGAACTCTTCCACCTCTGCTGATGCTACCATGTGATCCTTCTTGGACTGCTTCTTCCTAATTGGACACTTGGTGGAATAGTGCCCAAATTGATGACATGAGAAGTACTTCACTTTACTGAGATCTTTCTTCTTCTTGTCTCCTGAATTGGACTTGGCTCCTCCTAGCTTTTTCTTTCCCTTGGCCTTGCCCCCTTTGCCATCTAGGGCAAAGTTTTCTTCTTCCTCAATCTTCGTATGAGACCTAGATTTTGCTTGCTTCTGAATCTCCTCTTGCACGCGATCAGTCTATAGCCACTCCCAATCTGGAAGATTTTCTCTACCACTCACTGCATCAATGAAGTTTTCCCATGACTTGGGAAAGCCCAGTAATGCAAAACTGACAAGGTCTCTGTCCGAGACTGTCTCCCCAACCCTGACAAAGTCGTCCTCACTTGGTTGAATCTTGTTAGGTAAGAAATCATGGACTCGAACTTAGCCATCTTGATATTTCTATGCTTATCTCGAGGTACCAACTTCCTGCCCTCGTTTGTACCTTGGTACAACCCTAAGATAGCTGTCCACACGGCCTGAGCTGTCTTCTTACCAGAAAGCTTAGGTATGATATGATCCTTGACTCCTTCAAGGATTATTCTTCTGGCCTTTGCATCCTTATTATTATGTTGGGCCAGTTGTTGAGGATCTGCTGGAGCGGCTGGTGGGCCCTCCACAAATTCCCAAATTCCCTACTCCTGCAATACTATACCAATTCTCTCCTTCCAAGAATAGAAATTCACAGCCCCATCAAGGCGGTCCTCAAATCTCAGATCCAGGTATTCCATGCTCTAACTCGAACTACTCAGAAACACCCTTGCGCAAGCCTACTAGAGAAAACACTTGTGCACTTGATTTCAAAGGAAAAGACTGCACCCTTGTGTAAACTCTGTACCCTGCATTGTAAATGTCACTTGCTTCTAAGGAAAATATACTGCTTTCTGGTCTTTAATCAATCCGTAGCTCTGATACCATGTTGGTGCTCTAATACCCAACAACTAAGTTGAACAATATTTTGAGATGCAAGAACTAGAAATTGAACTGCGAAATTCATTGATTGAATACACTGAGTATTCTAAAGAATTTGTAGCGGAATAATAAATTCTTAAAGACACAAGCACACAATTAACACAACACCAAAAAATAGTAAGGAAACCCCAAATAGAGAAACCCTGCTAATTTGTGTTTTTTATTGATCTGCTCAGAAAAATCTCAGTAGTAAATTACAAATCAATGGGAAAAAATTCCCTTCCAACTCTCTGTTCCTCAACACAATATCCTGCACACCCTAGACCAATTTGGATTCTCTCTTGCGTAGCTGTACCAACTGTATAGGTTGAACTGCCTCCTTGCGCAAGCTAACTCGGCCTCCTCAAGTGATGCGCTCTCCTTGACCTCACGCGCTGATCTGGAACTATTTTCTTGAGATTAAGAGAATTCTTCGGCTAAAATCACACAATAGAATATTTGTCGACGCGTTTCGAACCAACCAGTGTGGTTCATCATCAGGACAAGTTGAAGAATCAGATCTAGAATGCATGTTAAATAGTTAGAGCAGAACTTCCAACAACTATAATTATTGACTTGGTAACGGCTAAATTGACTACCTAACAGCTATATTAGCCGAGGAAACGGCTAGTTTGACTGGACACAGGGAAAAGGGGGCAAAAGACCAATTTGTAACTTAATTTGAGGTTTTTATTAAATTAATGGTTAGTTAATTTATTAAATTACAAGTAAATTTATACGATACATATAACTACTAAGGATTAATTTCTCATCTTAGATTATAATAATATTAAAATAATAATATCTTTAAATAATTAAATAATATTTTAATTTAATTGTTTATTAAAAATTCTTTTATAATTGAATTATTATATAATAGTTAGTTGTACTATATATTTTATGTGTTAACCTATAAATCAAGGAATAATTAATAGTTTTATACTAGATCTACTAAGATTATTATATTAATATTATTACTATTAATTGTATAGGGTATTAATATCTAAGTAATCTACTTAGTTACTCGATTTAGGGAATTAGTCAATGAAATGCATCTATTATAGTTTTAGAATTAATTTAACGGAAGGGGGACTAATTGACATTAAATCATTAGAATATAAATTGGGTATTTAAATATCTAGAAATTTACCCTGAAGGAAACAAAAGGATAAATCAAACAAGGCAGGGGGCTAAAGAAGGAAGGAATCAAGGGAAAAAAAACTTCGAACCAGCGATAAAAAGAGGGAGGGGGAGGAAACGACTAGGAGGTGAGGGTCGGGATCCAGCATCTGCTGATCTTCCACCCGTCATCTCTATTGAGATTTCTTGGCCTCCTTTCGATCTCAATGGCTTCCCTAAATTTACGGTGGTGGAACTGCGAAATTCTAGCAATGCAATGACATTGGCCTTCCCAATACAAACATGATGTTTGGTCTTCTCCGCATGCTCAGCTAGTGCGGAAGACTTAGTTCTCCCGTGCTTAAGATCAGCTGCGTGAAAGGGGTCTATGTTATTCCTTGTTCCTGTGGGACCCCCTATATTGGTGAGACTGGGCTCTCCATTAATCAAAGAATCAGTGAGCACGCAGCTGATCTTAAGCACGGGAGAACTAAGTCTTCCGCACTAGCTGCGCATGCGGAGAAGACAAAACATCATGTTTGTATTGAGGAGGCCAATGTCATTGCTAGAATTTCGCAGTTCCACCACCGTAAATTTAGGGAAGCCATTGAGATCGAAAGGAGGCCAAGCAATCTCAATAGAGATGACGGGTGGAAGATCAGCAGATGCTGGATCCCGACCCTCACCTCCTAGTCGTTTCCTCCCCCTCCCTCTTTTTATAGCTGGTTTGAAGTTTTTTTCCCGTGATTCCTTCCTTCTTTAGCCCCCTGCCTTGTTTGATTTATCCTTTTGTTTCCTTCAAGGTAAATTTCTAGATATTTAAATAACCAATTTATATTCTAATGATTTTATGTAAATTAGTCCCCCTTCCCTTAAATTAATTCTAAAACTATAATAGATGCATTTCATTGACTAATTCCCTAAATCAAGTAACTAAGTAGATTACTTAGATATTAATACCCTATTAAAATAATATTAATATAATAATCTTAGTAGGACTAGTATAAAACCTATATTAATCCTTGAAATGATAAGTAACACATAAAATAAGTAAGATACAACTAACTATTTATATAATAATTCAACTAAATTAATATAAGAAAAGAAATTCAGATCTTGGTTTATTATAAAGAATTTTTAATAAACAATAAATTAAAATATTAATTAATATTTAAAAATATTATTATTTTAATATTAGTAATCTAAGATGAGAAATTAATCCTTGGTAGTTATATGTATTGTATAATTTACTTGTAATTTAATAAACTAACTAACCATTAATTTAATAAAAACCTCAAATTAAGTTACAAATTGGTCTTTTGCCCCCTTTTACATGTGTCCGGTCAAACTAGCCGTTTCCTTGTCCAATATAGCCGTTAGGTAGTCAATTTAGTCGTTACCTGGTCAATAATTATAGCTGTTGGAAGTTCTGATCTAACTATTTAACATGCATTCTAGATCTGATTCTTCAACTTGTCCTGATGATGAACCACACTGGTTGGTTCGAAACGCGTCAACAAATATTCTATCATGTGATTTTAGCCGAAGAATTCTCTTAATCTTGACATGGATCATAGAAGCCTCAATTCAACTATTTCTTGAGCTCAAAACACAAATTCTCACTTGTGTATAATCATGTGATTCACCAAGACTGTGCTCTTCTTTATATAGTATCAAACTGCTCTTCAACTCAAGCGAACTGGCTCCTAGAACCCAAGTCGAACTGCTTCATTGAACTCAAGTCTAACTGACATGTTGAACTCAGGCGAACTGGCCTTTTGAACTTGAGTCAAACTGCCTCACTGAACTGAAGTCGAACTGAGCATGCAAATATCCATGCAATGTCAGTTCGATTTACTATTTTTGACTATAGGAAAATTAGAAATTTTTCTTAAGTCCACACTAAGAGAAAGTAAGGCTGCACCTTAGTTTCACATGCAGGTTCTTCTGCCAAATATAGTGCACTTCTAGATTTAGCAGAACCCTTCCATCTCTAACTTCAATTAACACAGAACTTGTGAGACTATATTTTTGTTTCCCTGCACCCTGGACATATAATATAGTTATCCAAAGACTAACTCCCTAATATGTCATATTTTTGTTACCTTTTACTCTACAACCCAGACATAACACATTTCAGGCCACCTCAATTATGGTCTAATTCTCTTTGGTGTCTGTTTCTCCAAAAGTACTATAACTCAAAGTTGTGCTTGTTTCTGAGTAGAGATGAATATTGGCTAACCTCTTGTGATCAAACTGAATGATGTTTTTTGCCATTGCTCTCAACCTAACTAATGTCATTACTTCGATCTCTTCTTTCTAGCACTGTTGATCACTTAGACAGCAATCTTCATTTCTATTCTGAGAACTGGAGTATATATGGGCACTGTGCTTGTTATAAAATAGTATTTATAATTTTATACGACATGGTAGTAATATGTTTTCTTTGGATGTTATCCCTTTTAATATTATAGAAATAAACATAAATCCAATTCTATTACTTAAACCTTTACTTGGTTTGGTTTCTGTAGCCCAAATATATTGGAAAACTGATAGAGAAGGCCAAGACTCGTCAACAAGAACAAGAAATTGTTTATGAACGACAACTTGCCAAGGAAAGAAGCAAGGAAGATCACTTGTATGCCGACAAGGATAAATTTGTTACGGGTGCTTATAAAAAGAAGCTTGCAGAGCAGGCAAAGTGGCTTGAGGAGGAAAGATTACGTGAGCTTCGTGAAGAAGCAAATGATGTAAGTTATTTCCAATATTTCTGCTTCTCTTGTGTTTGGTGGCAGCAACTGATAGGTGGTATTTAAAAGATATTTGTTTGGAATATTTATTTTCTTCTTCCCTGCTCTGCCCAACCCTTTCACTGACAGAGGTTTTCACATAAATGGTAATCACAAATAGAAGTGTTTGCCATGACAAAATTTGAAAAATTAATACTTTATTCAAGCAATGTATACCTGAAAGGGCCTCTTGGCAGTAACGTGTAGAGGACATGTATAAATTTGATGCTGGAGTTAAGCAATGAGAAAGTTCAAAGTAAGTGTGTGATGTTCGCAGATTCTACTTTTCTGGAATACATGCTTTCGTTGCAGATAGGAGGAAATGCATAACCACTTTTTTTGTATGAGGTAAATCCAGTGGTCCCTTAGGGTTTCAACATTTGTACCAGGTGGCAGGAAGTAAGATTATGGTCTATTGGAGATTGAATTCTTGCAGGTCCAAGGTCCTATACCATAGAATTTTTTTAATAGGAAAATGATTCCTTTAGATGCCCCTAGCTGTCTTGCATGCTTTGAAAGTATGTGGAACTTAGGGTTATATTTTCTATTTAGAAGTCCACTAAGGCTTTAGGCAGGGAGCTAATCAATGGTGGATTGACAATCTTCTTGTTTTATTCCTCAATTTCCTGCTATTTTTAGCTGACACAAATGTCATGAAATCCCCAAGCACACAGCGTACAGATCATTCATTAGTTAGTTTTAGGCTTTAGCATTTGCTAGGAGATCATTGGTCTTCAATATGTACCTTTCCGCTGTGCCATGCCTCATTGATTTTTAAGGTATCAATTTTGGTTTCCAAGAATGTTGTAGCAGTTTAATTTGGTCATAATTTCTCAGGATTATCCTCATTATTCAAGAGCCTTAAGACATTGGGAAAAGTGCCTGAAATATTTATTGTAATTGAATTGTCAACAACCATTGACATGGAAGCACCAAAGCCTTTATAGTTAATCTGTTGAACAAAAAAAGATTTCTAGTCTTTCATTTAAACCTTTTTCCAAATTTGCATTCTTTAGCAGTTGCTTATTTTTTTCCTTTAATCTGTCATTCGAGCTATAATTGACTGCATGCAGTATCTATAAATCACAACTGCAACCATACAATCCCATCCTTTCCTAGGGATGAGCATTGATTTCTCGCATTCACTTCACTTTCCTTAGTACTTTGATGGCATGGGAAATTTCAGTAAAAGGCTAAAAGCTTATTTGTTTTTGATATGGTATGAATGATACCTATCCTCATCTGAATAATGAGGATGGTCATTATTTGTATGTCATTTTAATTTTGTGATTTTTCGGCATTAACTATGTTCTAGCTAACTTTTCTTTAATACGACTGACTAGTTCTTGATACTTGTTCCCATCCAATACCATTTTGATCCATTCTGTTATCATCCACAAAATTTTACCTGCAGAATGGAAAGTGTTGGGATAACTCCCAGGCCTACAGCCTATGTTACCTCACTCTAAATGTGTCTTGCTTTAGGTTGACACTTCTTCAACTAGAGGGTGGTTTTCCCAAAGGTATGCATTGGAAATCGCGAGGGTAAATATGACCTTAAGGCTTAAACTGACCAAGCATGTTGTTGTCCAAAATAAATTCAGATACACATTTGCACATACAATAAGCAGGCAGCAAGCACACAGACCAAAAGTGTCTCTAGATGCAAAAATCATGAAGTATGAACTTATGTAGGTGATAATCTTCTGCTGTTTTGCACTTAAAAACCACAACAGCAAGCAATTATGTGTAAAAAGTGCAAGAAAACACCATTAAAAGATAAAATCTAAATGATACATGCAAATATATACTGTTGTATATGAAAATTGACTATTATGTCCTTGTATTTCTGTCTAAAATAATGCAGACGAGCAAGGTAATCTTGCTGATTTTGATGCTAAAACAGTGTGTTAGAGATACTAGTCATATTCTGTAACATATAAATATTAGGAGTTAGACTGTATAACAAAGTCTCACTAAAGATGTAATAATGAGGCATTTAATATAGTAATGAATGCAGTGGTCATTAGTTAGGTATTTTGGAGTTACGAAATGTACTCCTCTCCTACTATGTAACTAGATGTTGCATCATCTAACAATACACAATTGCGCGAAGGAAAACAATAGGGTAATAGTTAGAGATAAGATGCTGCCAATTGTAAGATGTCTTTCATTGTGGGTCTGAGTTGCCATCTTGCCCAATAGGAGCTGAAAGTGGCCATCAGGTTGAGCCAAAAACGTGAAGGGTAAGAATGTGGATCCATGTAGATTAATTCATTTACTGTGAAAAATTGTGATATTGAAGACGGTGAGTCATTACAATTGGTAATGAGCTACTATTGAGCAGCCAAATGATGAACAAGAGTCGAAGCCAGAGCTGAAGACTATATCTGTGATACATGGTGTGAATTGTACGCATTATAGCCACTGTTTGATTTAGTCAGTAGTAGCATGAAACCTTTCTTCCCTTCGTACGTCGTACCACTGCCAATACATTAAATGCCATACGAATTTTTAAGAAGTTGCAGGAGCAACCACTGTACAAATTGACAATGCTGTACGGGTCTGTACAACTTGATAGAACTGTACTGTTAGATAATTAATTGATTATTCAATAAATGGCCTCCCCTTTGATGTTACTTGTTTGCATTCCACTCCCTTGGACTTGATCTCTTGATGAAAGTCCTTCACCCCTGCTGAAATCTCCTAGTTTTCACTGTGTCTTGTGCTCACTAAATGTGTCTTCTCCCTTAGCCTACCCTTCCTTTTATAAGATTATGTTATTGACCGAATCCACAACCCTAATTTCTAAAGTAATTGATGGTTGAGATTAGGTCTCAGCATAACTTGAGATTAATGGTTGAGATGAGATCTCAACATCACTTGAGATCAACGATTGAGATTCATATCATTCATTAATGCAAATAAATTTTACATTTCATTAGATTAAACTCATTTTTTTTTATAAAACGAAATTACTATAATAATTAAAGTAATTGCTAAGATTAAAGGGTAATTAGGCAACTTCCACATGTTTAGACACTTAGACCTGTGTTGAACGAAACTTCTAGAAACCCGGCGTTTCGGCACTTGGGCTGTCCCTGTACCCGAAACTCCAAAACTCGGCCGAAACTCAATTGAAACTCGATCATCATGTAATCATCTATGAGAATTAATATAGATTTGGGTTTCCTTCTAAATTGTCATCTATGGGTCTTATTCCCTTTTTTCTTACAAGATAATGTGCTATTCACTTATTTATAAATTTCTTTATATATATGTGTGTGTGTGTGACCATTTGGCCGATGTTTCCATTTATGGGAGGTGACGTTTCTAAACATACTCATTTCAGAAACTCTGAAACGTTTTAGCGCTTCGTGCAACTTAGACTTAGATCCATAAAAAAACACCTATCTGAGCTACATACATCAACACCTCCTCTTAGCAAGGAAGGTATTCTGCACCACTCCTAGCTGGTCTTTGTAAAACACAAACTTTCCTTTCACTAAGAGTTTGGTGAGAATGTTTGCATTCTACTCATATGTGGATATAGACTGAAGCTTCACTGCCCCCTTCTGGAACCTGTCTTTAATGAAGTGATATCTGATCCCAATATGTTTGTGTTAATTTCCCAATACTAGATCTGATTTATTTATACCTCAACAATTTTTTTATACCTAGAAATTATTTACTCAATAAAATCCGAAAACTGTTGGAAAATAAAACCACTAGTATTTTAGCTTTCAAAAATTAAAATGCAGCAGAAATAAAATAGGGAAATCAATCACACTACAACATAAAAATTCCGTCCAACACAATCTTCCTTCCATTTAAATTACTTGAGAAAGTTGGAGCCTAGACCCATAGGGAAGACACATAAAAATTACAACTACTGGAATTTGACCCTCCTAGAAGAATTCTGCCCTCAAAGAATTTATCCTCCCTTACTAGCAATTCAACCCTCCTTTTCCTCTCGTACGACCCTTGCGCAGTAGATAAATTCGCCCCTTGGATATGCCGACTCTTTACCAAAACTCGGTCTTTCTCTTTAGCTAACTCAATCTCTCTCTCCTAGACTTAGCCTCCCAGAAATTTGCTCCTAAAATTTCCTTGATGTAATCCTTTTCCCATCTCTTCAGTTTTGGAGTCTCTCACTCCTTTAGAAAATTTCTCTCTTAACAATAGCATTGTAATTATGTCCTCATCTTCTCACGTAGGTTCTCTTTATAATCTGTTCATGGGCCAAATCCCTAATCTCTAAATGTTGAAATTCTGATGTTCTATGTTGTTACAATCACTTAAATCCAGAACTTCTTTATGCTGCAAAATAGTTAAGTAATTGTAGATAGACCATAAACCATATAAACCATATGCACAATGGAAGACAATCAAGAGCTCAATGAGACATAGAGAAGTTAGGTCAATGACCAGGTTAAAACCCACAAGGGGAAATCCCAACTAGATTCTTCTTCTTTTAGAAATCAATTGTTCAACAGAGATACAAAGTGCAATGGGAGAATGAAGTAGTTCACCCAAATCTGAAGAAGATCTCTGATAGTAGTAGCTGATGCAAACACTGAATCACTTTGGCTCTCCAAGATTTGCTCTTGCTCTTAAAGACTCTCTCTCTCTCTCTCTCACAATCTTCCTCTAGACTCACCAACTCTCACTTCCTCAAGTTCGAATTCTCCTTTCACAAGCACAAAGTGTATCAACTGAGGATGAGAGACACAAATATATAGGAAGAGCAAGGAGGTCGAATTCATGAAGGAGTAACTCCTATGCCTTGAGGAGTTACATATGCCAAAATAGGAGTGCAACTTATGCCATAAAGGAGAAGAGTGTAACTTATGCATTTAGGAGAGAAGTGTAGCTTATACATTAAAGAGGTGTAAGAGGAGTCTTTTTAAGACGAGTCATTAAAGTGTGTAAGAGGGTGTAAGAGGTGCATAAGAGCATTAAAGAGAGAGAAGCATGAATCCATTAATAGAGAGTGAGTAACATATGCATTAATTGAGGGGAGTTACATATGACATGATTGAGTCTCATGATTGAGAGACTTGAATTTCTTTTTAATAATAATATAATAATATCATAAAGAGGATAATAATAATAATAATAATAATAATAATAATATTGATGATTAAGTTAAAAATTAAACAATTGAGATTGATTAAGGACAAGTTAAGTGATTTTCCATCATATAGATATATGATTACAAATTGATGGAAGGTGATTTACTATTTTTGGAAAGTCATGGTTGCAAAGATAGACATGAATTTCTATTTTTAGAAAGTCAATTTAGAAAGGTCAGAAATGAAATTTTGTTCAACGAAATTTATCACATAGCTGCCAATTTTTAACACTCCCTCTTAGCTAGGGAGGAATTTGTTTTTGATACAAGGAATTTTGCTATCTTTGCTTTGGAACAATGATGTTACAATCTAATGGAGAAGAATCGTCATAGGGGAGATACATCCATCACCCTATACACACTTGGGGGGATCCACTTGTCAACACATGACAAGGATCTCGCACATCCAAGGCTCATCACTGCGTGGGGGGATCCACTTGTCAGCACATGACAAGGATCTCACTCATCGAACGCTCATCACTGCTTGGGGGGATCCACTTGTCAACACATGACAAGGATTTTGCTCATCCAAGGTTCATCATCCATGACCACCCTCTCTAGTAAGGGTCACTTCTGTCAGTCCAAGTTGCTCTCTGAAAACCAAGAACTTTCCTTTCGGTAAAGGCCTCGTAAGAAGGTCGACGATCTGGTCATCAGTCGCTATATGATGAAGTCTTATTGCTCCTCTTTGCACCATATCCCATATATAGTGATATTTGATCTCAATGTGTTTGGCCTTGTCATGGAACACGAGATTTTCAACAAGTGGAATCCCACTCTTATTGCCACAGTAAATTACTATAGTATCTAATACTTGCTCAAACAACTCTCCAAAGAGCTTCCTTAGCCATACTACCTCACAACTAGCCATGCTAGTAGCAATGTATTCTGCTTCATCCGTGCTAAGGGCAACAAACTTTTTCTTTCTACTCATCCAAGGTGTCATGGCAGATTACAAGTTGAAGCAACACCTTGATGTGCTCTTTCTGTCAGTAGAGTTACCAGCTCAATCAACATCAGAGTATCCATGTAGCCTTACATATTTGACAATATATCTCAATCCAAGATTGATTTTCCCATGCAGGTACCTCAACACATGCTTTGCAGCAAGTTGCAATGTAGTGTGCATGAGCAAGCTTAATCATGCATTGACTTAGAGTATTGACTGCAAAGCATATATCTGGTCTAGTGTTTACTAAGAACATCAGTGCCCTAATCAGTTGATGGTACTCAGAAGGATTAGCCAAATCAGGTCCTGCAACTTTACCACAAAGTTTCGTGAAATTCATTTCCATTGGAGTATTCATGGACTTACACTTAGTCATGTCAAACCTTTCTAGTAGTTTGACAACATATTTTCCTCAAGAAAGGAAAATCTCACCAGATTTCTGCCATACCTCCAGGCCCAAAAAGTAGTGCATCAAACCGAGATCTTTCATTTCAAATTTAGAAGCTAACTCCCTCTTACACTGGAGAATAAGAGATTCACTACCAATCAGAGATAAATCATCAACATACAATACCAAAATCAAAGGCATAACTTGGAATGTCTTAAAGTAAAGATTTGCATTTGCATTGCTTCTAGTAAAACCAAGCTTCATCAAGAAACTATCTATGCGAGCATACCAAGCTCTTGGAGCTTGCTTCAAACCATAGAGGGCTTTCTTCAACCTACACACGAGTTTTTGGATCATGTACTTCAAAGCCTTGTGGTTGCTCCACAAATACTTCTTTAAGAAGCCATGCAGAAAAGCAGTCTTCACTTTCATTTAGTGAAGAGACCATCCTTAGCTAGCAACTAGAGCTACAATAAATTGGATGGTGGTGTAACGGGCAACAGGTGCAAAATTTTCGTCATAGTCTATTCCCTCTTTCTGAGAGAAACCTCTAGCCACAATTCTAGCTTTATATTTTTCAATACTTCCATCAACATCATGTTTAATTTTATACAACCATTTAGGAGACACAACAGATTTACCTTGGGGTCTTGGAACCGCTTCCCATACATCATTACGAATGGTGGATTCATATTCTTCAGCCATTGCATCTTTCCACACATGGGCCTTTGCAACTTCTTCAAAAGTGCAAGGTTCAACTTGAATATTGTTGCTCATGGCTACAACATATCCTTGGAATTCACAAGGTTTCTTGCTTTCGCTGAAATTAGCTTTGGGGGCTGCATGTTTATCAACATCTGGAAGAGTGTCATGAAGCCATAAAGGTCTCCTTTTAGAAGGAGGATCACCTGGAGGAGGATATAAAGGATCCATGGGCTCCATGGGTTCATCAACAAGATCAATCATCTTGACAATTAACATTAGCAGGAGGAAGAGGAGTGTCTCTTGCTTTTCCAAGAGTTGCATCTTCATCAGATGTTACATCCCTGCTAAATTCTATATTTCTTCGACCAAGTACATATATTTTTGTAATCTTTAGAATTCTCACAATAATCAACAAACATACCTTTCTTACCTGAAGCTTTCAACTTGTTCCTTTTCTGATGTAGAACCCGATTCGAAATCACTTAGAATGCTGTTATGAAATGCCCAACAACGTTAATCCATCTCATGACCACAATTGAACAACTAAAACCACGCTTGAACAACAAAGCTATTGAACAACAAAAGGGTGCGATTGAACAACACTTCTCAACAGAACAACAAAAGCTATTGAACAACAAAAAGGGCACGATCTGTACATCGCCTAAGACGGCTTGAGTAATTCGTTATTTTCCTTTTAAAATCCTTATTCGGCCTTCGAATCCATGTTTTGCCCAACCTGCAATTTCCTTAATGAATTTATTTAAGGATTTGAATGTCCTGGGGTTTTCCACACAATTTCTTCAACAACTACAGGCATATAAACATATAAAATGCTTGAGCAGAAGCAAATACAGGTTATATAAATGAAATACACAGAAAACTCAAATAAAACACACAGTGATACTGTTCTGCATAAAATGAATAAAAAATTGTTGAAAACAGAGGTTTCTTGCTTCCAACCCTTAATGGCTTGATAATACATTCAATGGGCTCTCCTTGCTCTCGTTCTCTCTCGAATTTTTTTTTTGGAACTCCCTTTGCAAAATGAATGAAACACAATATATCCCACACTAACAATCTTTCTCCCAATAATGAAGGAATCTACTATTTTAAGAATCCAACTCCTATTTTAATTAAAAGATCTATCTATTTGGTTTGATCTCCACGCAGGGAGAACCAATTTTCCATTTTATTCCCATTTAGTTTAGAAATCAAAACAAACTAACTTCTCACAATTAAAGGTTAATAAAATGTTAATAATCAATTTCTTTTTCACCCCTTCAACCACAACATGTGAACACACAATCACATTGCTGGCTAAATCTGGATGCTCCTGCATCAGACTCCCAAGGAAGAAAAACACTGTTCCATCATGTCTTCTGGATCCAGTTGATATCTGTGTAACTCTGTTGCTGTCATCCAACTGGCATCTTCATCTGGCTGCCCCTTCGATTTGACTAAATACTGATAATATGTTTGGCCCCTTGTCTTCTTTACTACTCTTCTATCCAGAATGGCTTCCACTTCCTTCTTTGTTGTCTTTGGCATCTGCTCCTCCCAGTTTGGAGTCTTAGCTTTCTCTTCTATCAGTTCATCTTGTGTTTCTATCTCTGCTTCCTTGTATGGGTACAAATTTGTAATGTTAAAAATAGGAGATATTCCGATTCCCTCTAGTAGCTCAATCTCATAAGCATTAGAGGAGAATTTCCTCAGAATTCTACATGGCCCTATCTTCTTCATTTTCAGCTTGTTATATGTCTTGACAGGAAATCTTTCCTTCCTCAAGTAGACCATAACCAAATCACATACTTGAAACTCCTTTTCTGTCCTCTTCTCATCAGCGCTTTGCTTATATTTCCTGCTGCTTTCCTGTAATCTCTTCTTAACATCTTCTTGCAATTTCTGCATTTGTTCTGCAAATGATTCAACCTTTTCACTCCTTGTCTCTTGCTAACCCAAATCTCTAAGCTCATATACTCCTCTTGGATGCATTCCAAAAACAATCTGAAATGGACTCATACCAATACTCTGGTTAGGAGTATCGTTATAAGCAAATTCAGCTTGAGCAAGTGCTAAATACCATTGCCTTGGATTTTTATAAATCAAGCTTCTTAAGATGTTTCCCAAGCTCTTGTTCACCACTTCTGTTTGCCCATCCGTCTGAGGATGGTAGGTTGAGCCAAAACTAAGGTTTGTACCTAGCTTCTTCCATAAGGTCCTCTAGAAATGTCCCACGAACTTAGTGTCTCTATCTGAAACAATGCTTACAGGCAAACCATGTAATCTTACACTTTCTGAGAAAAACAAATTTGCAATATGAGTTGCATCACTAGTTTTCTTACAAGCAACGAAATGAGCCATTTTCGAAAATCTATCTACAACAACATAAATAGAATCATGCCCTCTTTGAGTTTTTGGCAAACCCAAAACAAAATCCATGCTGACCGCATCCCAAGGTCTATTGGGTATGGGTAATGGCTGATATAATCTAGTATTCTGGTTCCTTCCCTTGGCATGTTGACAAATCCTGCATTTCTCAGCAAACTTCTTGATATCAGTTTGCATTTTAGGCCAATAATAAAAAGCACTTACTTGAGCAAATGTCTTGTCTTGCCCAAAGTGTCCTGACAGTCCTCCACTGTGTTGTTCCTTAATCAGATTTTCCCTCATGGAACATTTAGGGATATACAGTTTGTTATTCTTGAACAACAATCCTCCTTGAATCAAGTAATCTAACCATTGGCTTCTATTATGAATAACCGGATTCTGAACAACTGCATATATCTTCTTAAAACTTGTGTCTTCTTTGTATATAACAATCATTTCTTTAAATCCCAAAACATCAATCTTCAATTCTTGTACAATCAGATTTACTCTACTCAAAGCATCAACAACTATATTAGACTTACCACTTGTGTGCTTGATTACAAAAGTGAAACTTTGCAAGAATTCCACCCACTTGGCATGCTTTTGGCTCAACTTTGGCTGATTGTTTATAAACTGCAGTGCATGATTATCCGAGTATAACACAAACTCCTTGGGTAACAAATAATGCCTCCATTTCTTCAAAGCCTACACAATAGCGTAAAATTCCTTATCATATGATGAATACTTCTTCTTGGCCTCATTTAACTTTTCATTGAAATACACTATCGGTCTCTGCTCGTGACTTAAAACAGCTCCAATTGCTACCCCACTTGCATCGGTTTCCACTTGGAAAGCTTTATCAAAATTCGGCAAGGCTAGCATAGGCTTCTCTGTAATCTTTTTCTTCAACAACTTGAAGTTTCGATCCTCTGCCTCTGTCCATTTAAACGGTTGGTTGCTCTCCTTTATCGTTTCAACTATCGGTGCACAAATATGACTGAAGCTTCTTATAAATTTCCTGTAAAAACTTGCAAGACCATGAAAACTTACCTCAAATATACTTTTGGGAGTTGGCCAATTTAGAATCACTTAGATCTTTTCTGGGTCCATCTTCAAACCTTCTTCTAAGACTACAAATCCCAGGTAAACAAGCTCCTGCTGCATAAAACTGCACTTCTTCAAATTTATCAGCAGTTTCTCCTTTTGCAAAGTATTTAAAACCAGCTTGAGATGCTCCAAATGTTCTTCTTTACTCTCACTGAAAATTAGAATGTCATCAAGATAAACTATTACAAATTTTCCAACATACTCCTTTAAGACCTCATTCATCAATCTCATGAATGTACTCGGTGCATTAGTAAGCCCAAATGGCATTACCAACCATTCATACAGTCCATTGTTTGTCTTGAACGCAGCCTTCCATTCATCCCCTTCTCTAATCCTTATTTAATGATATCCACTCTTCAAATCTATCTTAGAAAAATACTTTGACCCACCCAGACAATCCATTAAATCATCCATACGCGGTAAGGGAAATCTATACATGATAGTGATCTTGTTTATTGCTTTGGAGTCTGTACACATGTGCCATTCACCAGTTTTCTTCGGACTGAGTACTGGTGGTACTGCGCATGGACTTAAGCTTTCTCTGATCAACCCTTTATCCAACAATTCCTGTACCTGTCTCTCGACTTCTTCATTATCTCGTGGAGTCATTCTATATGCTGCTTTGTTCAACAAACTCACACCAGGTTGTCAAATCGATATGGTGGCTGATACTTTTGATTGGAGGCAATGCACTTGGCAACTCATCAACAATAATATCAGCATAATTGTCTAACAAATCTTTAATTTCTAGAGGTAAATTGTCCAGATTCGTAGAAGTCAGAATGACCTTGGGTTTTCCCACAATAACAAAACACATTTCTTTCTCCTTCTTAATTTCTTGCAGCAACTCCTTTCCACTGATCAACAAAACGCTATCTCCAGCTATTCCTTTGTTCGCTTCGTCCTTCAAAGGCAACAATATGTGCTTATTCCCGTCCTTCTCCAAGGTATATGTATTCCTCCTGCCATCATGTATGGCCTTTCTATCAAACTGCCACGGTCTTCCCAGCAATACATGGCACACGTCCATGGGCATCACATCACACAATATAACATCTTTATATGTCCCAATCTGTATCTCCACTTTGCACTGTTCTGTCACTAAGAGTTGATGTCCTTTTTGTAGCCACGAAACTTTCTAAGGAGTAGGATGCGCTGTCTTGGTTAATCCCAATTTCTCAACCATCTCTGTGGAAACAAGATTGTCGGTGCTCCCATAGTCAATCACAACCTTGCAACATTTCCCTTTACACTTGCACACAGTCCTGAATAAACTCTTCCTCTGTGCTGGTTCATTTACTTCTTTCTTTGCCTTAAGTAACACTCTCTTCAACAATAAAGATTCTCCTGCCTCGGGTGGCTCTTTTTTCCCTGTAACCTGCGGATTTTCGTCCTTTATCTCTGCTATATTCACATTCCTTTGGGTTGTTGCTTTGTTGTGAGGACAATCTCATGATCCATGTCCTAGTTCTCCACATACATAACATCGAACTTCTCTTCCTCGTCCTCTACCTCTCGGCACAAATCTTCCTCTACTGAAGTCTCCTCTCTGTGGTGGTTTGGTACTTGAACCTCCTGCTTCATTCTGTGAATGTTGAAATCTTGGTTTGGTAGTTCCTCTACCTCTTGCTAGACTTGTACCTCTATTCCTATGATTTTGCTTCCTCAACAACTTCTCCTCTACCTTCAAAGCTGCTTGATAGGCATCTTCAATTGTCTTCAGACTCAACAAACTGATTTCGTCCTGTATGTCATATGTCAAGCCATTGATGTATCTGGCTACCTTTTCCATATTATCTTCAGCATGTCCGGCTCTTATGCTCAGCTTGTAAAACTCCTATGTGTACTCCTTGACAGTCATTCCTTTTTGCCTAAAGTTTTGCAACTGTCTGAAAAGGTTCAGTGGGTACTCCTTTGGCATGAATTTACTTTTTAATTTCTCACCATTTTATCCCACTGCTTGATCTTTGATTTCCCCTTTTTTTCTCTGGATAATTGTAACTCATCCCACCAGATGGCTGCATGGCCCTCTAATCTAGTCGCTGCAAATTTCTCTTTCTTCTTATCTTCGACCTCCTCATAGTCGAAGTATTTATCTAATGAACTGATCCAATCCATCAGCTCTTCCACATTAAGGTTTCCTTCATACAAAGTTACTTCTACCTTCGGTCTCCCACTTACTTTTGCCATTATCTTGAAAGCTTTAGCTACTTCGCTTTCTTCCTCTTCTTCTTCCTCAGAAGATTCATCGGCAACGCTGACATCCCCTTCATCAGGTGCTCTCCTCTGAGCAACTTCCATTGTCTCCATCCTTGTACAAAGATGTCGAATCTCATCAAGCAAAACTGCATTGGCTACAGGTCTTCCCCGACCTATACCAGCTCTTCTCCTAGGTGGCATATTTGCTGCAATCCCTGAGAATAGAACTCAATTTTTGTGCTCTGATACCAAAATGATGCAAACCCTGATTCGAAAGCACTTGGAATGTTGTTTTGAAATGCCCAACAGTGTTAATCCATCTCATGACCACAACTGAACAACGAAAACCACGTTTGAACAACAAAAGCTATTGAACAACAAAAGGGTGCGATTGAACAACACTTCTCAACAGAACAACAAAAGCTATTGAACAACAGAAAGGGCGCGATCTGTACATTGCCTAAGACGACTTGAGTAATTCGTTATTTTCCTTGTAAAATCCTTATTCCACCTTTGAATCCAAGTTCTGCCAAACCTGCAATTTCCTTAAGGAATTTATTTAAGGATCCGAGTGTCCCGAGGTTTTCCACACGATTTCTTCAACAACTACAGGGATATAAACATATAAAATGCTTGAGCGGAAGCAAATACAGGCTATTTAAATGAAATACACAGAACACTCAAATAAAACACACAACAATACTGTTATGCATAAAATGAATAAAAAAACGTTGAAAACAGAGGTTTCTTGCTTCTGACCCTTAACGGCTTGATAATACATTCAATGGGCTCTCCCTGCTCTCGCTCTTTCTTGAAATCTTTTTTTGGAACTCCTTTTGCAAAATGAATGAAACACAATATATCCCACTCTAACAATCTTCCTCCCAATAATGAAGGAATCTACTATTTTAAGAATCCAACTCCTATTTTAATTAAAAGATCTATTTACTTGGCTTGATCTCCACGCAGGGAGAACCAATTTTCCATTTTATTCCTATTCAGTTTAGAAGTCAAAACAAACTAACTTCTCACAATTAAAGCTTAATAAAATATTAATAATCAATTTCTTTCACCCCTTGTTAGCCACAACATATGAACACACAATCACATTGCTAGCTAAATCTAGATGCTCCTGCATTATTTTCTCTTTTGGGACATGGAAGTAGACATGACAACCAAAGATCCTTAGATGCCCAATTTTGGGCTTCTCGCCAGTGAAGACTTCTTCAGGAGTCTCGTTGTTTATGGCACGATGAGGAGATCTATTTTGGACATAGACAACTGTGTTCACAGCTTCTTCCCATAGAAACTTTGGCAATTTCTGATCATGCAACATAGCTTTGACCACTTCCATGATAGTTCCATTCTTTCTTTCGACCACACCATTTTGTTCTTTGTTATATGGTACAACAGTCTCTTTTCTGAATCCAGCTTCTTTGCAGAAGTCAATGAAATCACTGGAAGTGAACTCTCCTCCATTGTCGGATTTGAAAATTTTGATCTGCTTTCCAGTTTGTTTTTCTACTTAGAGCTTTGTAATCTTTGAACATGTTAAAAGCTTGACTTTTATTTTTCAAAAAATAAAGCCATGTTTTGCGAGAAAATCATCAACAAAGACAATATAATACAAGTAACCGCCAAGAGAAGTTATAGGCATTGGTTCACATAAATCATAATGTACAAGATGCAATACTTGATTGGTTCTACTTTGCTTGAAGGGAATGGTCCCCTTGCTTGCTTTTTGCTTGCGCATCCTTTGCAAACACATCATGGTTAGATTTGATTTCCGAAATTTTGGAAACCATATTTCTCACACAAGGTAATACTTTGTAGTGCGAACCTTCGGTGCCAAAGTGTTGATAACTATAACTAGGTTCTGTCTTCATTATGACATGTGTAATTGTGATTTTATGTAATTGATGCAAGGAAGAAAAATAAAATTATTATTGTAATGCTTGTCTCATGGGTTTCATGAGCAAGGAATTTTATTTTTAGGTAAAGCTCCCATTGTGAGCCCTTAGGATTGGTCATAAAGTCAAATTGAGTCAATTTCATGTATGAAGGACCCTTCTTGGGCATGTTACATATTTGTATGAGTCATTAAAAGGATAAAATAGCCCTCCAAGACCAAGCTCAAGCTTCTCCTTCAATTCGACCTTAAATGAAATAATGAATTTGCTCCAAAAGACATGTCGGCTCACCCACAATTCAAGTTTGCCTACTATGGATGCTCCAACCGCTATAATTAAAGCAGCTCAGCCTCATTTTAGAGACAAAATTTCGTTCAAGAAAGAAGTCTGCAACAAGAAGTGCGAGAATCACCCAGAAACAAGCCTCATAGCCAACGAGAAGAAGGAAGGAAGAGCGAAGGTGTTTTGGGTCTGTTTTAGGGTTGTTCTTCTTTCACACGTGCGAAGAAGAGAGGGATCATATGCTGCAGGAAAGGCCGAGGAGATTACAATCATCTAAGGTGATCGAATTGGGAGAAGGACAAGACAGAGGGAAGCCGAATTAAGTAAGAAGGAGTCTCTATCCTAAGCGAAGGAGTCAAAGACACTACATAGAAAGTGACACTTACCAAGCACTGCAATTAGGGCTTCTAAAATAGGCCGAGAAATTGCAGTAAACCGAAATCTGAAATGTAGCTAAGAAGTAGAAAGAAATTCAGTAGTTTGATTTTCATTGACTCAAGGAAGAGAAGGAAGCTTTGTGACTTGGTCTTGGAGAGGCAAATAGGTCAAGGGTCTTTGTCTTGGTATTCGTCAATTGAAATCTCTATAAGAAGAAGAATTCGTTTGGGGTTTTCCTCTCAAGTGGGAGAGCTTTTGGCCCTGGCTGATTGCCTATATTCTATGTCTCTTGTCTTCTTATTGTTTATGCTTTGGTATTTGTTTGATGAAGAACACTATAATAATCTAACAAAAGAGAAGATAATAATTTAATGAAGTAAAAAGCATTCACAAGCCATTATCATTAGAAGAGAAATCGCCTAAAGCATATGCCCTAGATTTCTCAACACAAAGTTCACTTTGATGATTGATATCATGGGTTAGTGCATGAATAGGTCTTCCATTGATTTCGTATAGACCGTCACATCTAGATCCCAGAGTGAGGACATCTCTCATGTTGGATCTCGATTGCCAAGTGAGAACCTTACCATTTATGAAAGTAACTTTTATTCCTTTATCTTCTAAAGCTGATATGGACACAAGATTCTTCTTTAAACCAAGTACATATAAAACTTCTTGAAGAGTCAAAGTTTTACCTTGATCTAAATTGAAAGAAATGGAACCACATCCCTCTATGTGATATGTAGAGTTAACTCCAAGAATGAACTACAAATCTGTCTCCCTCTCAACCAAATTAGAGAGTACTTCTTTGTAACCAGTAAAATGCTTTGAAGCACCACTATCAACCAACTAGCTATCACAAGAATTTGCAGGAGATGAACTAGAAAGTGCAGAAACAAGAAAGTACTCTGATTGAGTCTCAACTGCATTATTATCATACCTTTGGTTCCTTGAGGAATGACAGTTTCCTTTGCGAGCAGAAGGAGCTTCTCTTCTTATTCTATAATCAGAGTTTTGAAATGATTGTTGAAGTTGGATTTTGATGCTCTTTTGTTTTCTGAGTAATCACGAGTGTAGTGACCATGTTTGCGACAGTTGTAGCGTTGAACTTTTGATAAGTCTCTGGTCCAGTGAGAGGAGCTTTTGGGAGCAGACTTTCTCGAATAGTGCATTCCTCTTCTTCCTTTCTTCTTTTTGCCTTGTACAACAAAGGTAGTAGGTTCTTCTTGAATGCACCTTCCCTGGAGCTCATCAAATGTAAGAAACTTGTCATTATTACTGATGATAGTAATAAAAGTTTCCCAAGAAGAAAGAAGAAATCCAAGTGTAATCAGTGCTAGTTCTTTATCGGAAACAACCTCACTAGAAGTTGACAACTGATCTTTGATTTTTGATATCCTCATGAAGTATGCATGAATGGTTTCTCCTCTGTTCATCTTAACATCCTTGAGCTGATTCTTCATAGCAAGAATTTGATTCAAGTTGTTCACTTGATTCATTCCAATCAACTTGTCAAACATTTCTTTGGCTTTCTGCAAATTGGAGACATAAGTTATGAGGTGGTCTCCAAGAGATTTAAGGATAATTTTTTTAGCCTTGACTTCTCCTTTCTTGTATCTGGCCTTGATAGCAGTGTTGGAGTTTTCAACTGGTTCTGCTACCTCTCCTTCAACATTCTCTAGAACATCATGTTGCTGAAGAGTAATATCCAATCCGACCTTCCAAGGGAAGAAGTTTGAAGCATCAACCAACTTCTCTTCATTCTTAAAGTAGGAGGAAGACAATTTGATCTGCTAAAAATTTCAATAGCAAATAGAAGGGGACAACAAGAGATATTTCAACTGTAAATGAGATATTTCAGCAGAAAGAGAGTTGCAAATAGAGTGGACAAGAAGTTATATTTCAGCAGAAAGAGAGCCACAAATGGAGCGGACAACAAGCTATATTTCAGCAGAAAGAGAGTTGCAAATGGAGCGGTAAATAGACTATCTTTCAGTAGAAAGAGAGCTCCAAATGGAGCATACAACAAGAGATATTCCAGTAGAGAGAGTTGGAAATGGGGCTGAAAACAAGAGATATTTCAACAGAAAGGGAGCTAGAAATGGCGCTGACAACAAAAGATATTCCAATAGAAAGAGAGGTGGAAATGGAGTTTGTTTTCACCAAAGCTCTGATACCATGTTGAAATTATGATGTTCTATGCTATTAAAATCACTTAAATCTAGAACTTCTTTACGCTGCAAAATAAGTTGAGTAATTGTAGATAAAACATAAACCATATAAACCATATGCACAATGGAAGATAATCAAGAACTCAATGGAACACAGAGAAGTAAGATAAATGACCAGGGAAAAACCCATGAGGGAAAAACCCAACTAGATTCTTCTTCTATTAGAAATCAATTGTTCAATAAAGATACAAAGTACAATGAGAGAATGAAGAAGTTCACCTAGATCTGAAGAAGATCTCTGATAACAGTAGCTGATGCAAACACTGAATCACTTCGGCTCTCCAAGATCTGCTCTTGCTCTTCTAGACTCTCTCTCTCTCTCTCAATCTTCCTCTAGACTCTCCAATTCCTTCTCAAGTTCGAATTCTCCTTTCACAAACACAAGTAAGTGTATCAAGTGAGGATGAGAGGCACAAATATAGAGGAAGAGCAAGGAGGTCGAATTCATGAGGGAGTAACTCCTATGCCTTGAGGAGGAGTTACATATGCCAAAATAGGAGTGTAATTTATGCCATAAAGGAGAGGAGTGGAACTTATGCATTTAGTAGACACATGTAACTTATGCATTAAAGAGGTGTAAGAGGAATATTTTTATAACGAGTCATTTAAGTGTGTAAGAGAGTGTAAGAGGTGCGTAAGAGCATTAAAGAGAGAGAGAGAGAGGAATGAATCCATTAAGAGAGAGAGAGTTACATATTGTTAAAATTGGCAACTAGGCCAAACTCCACATGGATCATCTTATTTATGACAATTGATATTTTTCTTGGATTCCTCATTTCGAGAGGTGTAGGATTGATCTAGAGATCAGCCGATTATGACATGTACAAATGAAGTTATGAATTTATTTTGATTATGGACAAATTGTCAAGGTCGGCCAACAAACTCATGTAGGCTTAGAAGCCCAACTGTCACGTCTATTCATTTTCAACGTTTGCTATAAATACATGATGCGTCATCCTCTTTTGGACACACTCATGTTCACACATCTCTCTCTCCCCTCATTGATTGGGTATGCATTTCCGGGCATGTTAAAATTCACAACTAGGGCCAAACTCCATGTGGGTCATCTTATTCATGGCTGATAATATTTTTATTAGATTCCTCTTGTCGAGAGGTGTAGGATTGATCTAAAGATCATTCGATTCCGATAAGTATTTATGGAGATATGAATTTATTTTGATTATGGAATAATTATCAAGCCGACTAGCAACTCATGTAGGCTCAGAAGCCCAACAGATGCATCTATTCATCATCAACATTTGTATATAAATACAGGAGGCCTTTTCCTCATTTGTACACACACATCTCATCACATCTCTCTCTCTCCTGCGCAGAAAAGAGGCTCTTCTCCTACTGTGCAGAAAGGGACTCTTCTCTCACACGTGTGGAAGGAAGGATGCCGATGATGCCGGTGATGCTGGTGATGCCGATGATGCTGATGCTGGTGATGCCGGTGATGCCGATGATGCTGATGCTGGTGATGCCGGTGATGCTAATGCCGCTGATCTAGATGATCTGACAGATATTGACTAATGTCGCTGATGCCACTGATCTAGGGTTTGCTGCTGTTGATGTAAATCAGATTTATGTACTATTTCTCTCTGCTGAATTATTGAAGATAAAGGAAGATTTGATCAAAGGGTTTCCCCATATTGGGGTTTGTCCCTGGCTAGCCACCACATCTTGTGTCTCTTGTCTTGGCTTGTTTTTTGTTGATCGTTTAATGTTCTACCTGCACTTTACTTATGTACATGTGATCGCTAATCTGTGGATAATAATAAGAAAGATAAGTAAATTGCTCTAAGCATAGAACATACCATAACTTAACAGGGCAGCGTCCCTCTCCACATGTGCGAAGGAAAAAAGGACGAATTTTCTGTTTTGGGTGTTGACTTTGTTGATCGAATTTCTGGGACAGTTTGACCAAGCGTTGACCAACAATGTTGACCTCTTTGACTGCGATTTTTGGTGGAGAATTTCTGTCCTAGTAGGTCGCATTTTTGGGCATAGAAATTGAGGTAATCCGTTGACTTTGACCACTGTTGACTATAGCTAGGGTTGATTGCAGGTTGACTATTTGGCCATATTTTGACTGGGCTGATTTCAGACTGCTTTGAGGGCTGATTCATCTTGCTATTTGGAGGCCAAAGTTGATTGAAGTTGACCAAACTGTTGAGGATCAAATCTGCCCTGTTGACCAACGTTGACTTTTCTGGTTAGGGCTCTTTTGCTGCTGTTATAAATGATCAGATTTGTAAATTGTACTATTTCTCTCCGCTGAACTATTGAAGACTATAAAAAGAATTGATCAAGGGTTTCCCCACATTGGGGTGTCCCTGGCTGATGCCACATCTTGTGTCCTCTTGTCTTGGCTTGTCTTCTACTGTTTATGTTTATATTCTATTTACATTTTACTATCATGTTGATGTGATTGCTAAACTGGATATCGATATTGGGCTAGTAAAGAAATTGAAGTAAAATTACTCTTAAGCATAGAACATACAGTTGTTGCCTAAAATTAACATGGAGAATTTCTGTCCTAGCAGGCCGCATTTCTGGGCACAGAAATTGAGGCAATCCATTGACTTTGACTAGTGTTGACTGTAGCTAGGGCTGACTGTAGGTTGACTGTTTGATCAAATTTTGACTGGGCAGACTTCAGACTGTTTTGAGGGCTGATTCATCTTGCTGTTTGGAGGCCGAAGTTGACTGAAGTTGACCAAATTGGTGAGGGTCAAATTTGCCCTATTGATAGGCGTTGACTTGTCTAGTTAGGGCTCTTTTGTTGCTGTTATAAATGATCAGATTTGTAAATTGTACTATTTCTCTCTGCTGAACTATTGAAGACTATAAGAAGAATTGATCAAGGGTTTCCCCACATTGGGGTTTGTCTTTGGCTGGTGCCACATCTTGTGTCCTCTTGTCTTGGCTTGTCTTCTACTGTTTATGTTTATGTTCTTTCTGCATTTTACTATCATGTTGATGTGATTGCTAAATTGGATATTGATATTGGGTTAATAAAGAAATTGAAGTAAAATTGCTTTTAAGCATAGAACATACCATTGTTGCCTAAAATTAACATGGTATCAACGCTGAGGTGAAGACAAAGCCCAAGCAAGAGTGAAAGAGAAATCACCAAAGACATTTGGACAAGGACGAAAGGTTCAATGGGTTCCTCATCCTACTTCTCGACTGAAGACAAGCTCCATGATAAATCTGACTATCATGGATGGAAGATGTCTCTTGATTTGACCTTGGAAGAAAAGGAAGTGATGGATTATGTGCAAGGTAAAATCCCTGAACCTCCTTCAAATGCACCGACTACTGCAAAGACCAAGTACAATAGGGCTGAAGTCAATGTCAAGGAAGACTGGGATTCAAAAATGAAAGGAAGGGAAGATGCTTTGTTTAAGTTTGGCCACAATGCAAGGGAGTGTCCAAATAGAAGGGACACATCGCATGATGATGATCACAATCATTCCAGGGGCAACTTCAACAACAACGATCAAAGGAATGGCAGGCCCAATGGCAAAGGAAAAAAGAATGCGGGCCATCAAGGAAATGGTCGAACCTCCAAGAAATCAAGGAACTCGAGGTATGAAGAATAAAATGTTGTATCGGCCCTCTCCATTGCCTCTCCTCCGGACACTTTGGGAAATTGGCTGATTGATAGTGGTGCCTCGAGGCACTTCACTGGATATAAGGAAGCCCTCTCTAATCTGATAAAAAAAGATACAAACTTGGAGATCATCCTTGGAAATGATGCCACCTATACTGTGAAGGGAGTAGGGAATGTTACCCTTCAATTGAATCAAGGTAACACTATTCATTTGAAAGAAGTACTATATGTACCTGATCTCAAGAAGAACCTGGTGTCCATTTCAGCTAAGGAGGACAAAGGATTCAAGGTGGCATTCATTGATGGAAAGGTACGTGTTTGGAAAAGAAATTTTAAAGATGCTTTTACTCTTGGGTTCAGGGCTGACACTTTGTATCTAGTTGGAGGAAGTCCATTAGGAGCCATGTCTTGCGACACATCTCTACAATCTGAACTATGGCACCAGAGGTTTGCCTATCTTCATTACAAGGCCCTACCTGATGTGAGACAGATGGTGACGGGTATGCCCGAGTTCAAAATAGAGCATTCCCCTCAAGTAATAGCAAAACCACATTTATATTGCAATTAATCCACTTCGACATATCTGGTATGATGCTCGTAAACTCTTTGGGAGGGTACTTATATTATCTCACTTTTACGGATGATTATTCTCGCAAGACTTGGATCTACTTCTTGAGGAAGAAGGATGAAGTGTTCACTTGGATCTGACACTTCAAAGCCTTGATCGAAAACCAATTCGAGAAGAAAATCAAGATATTGAGGATTGATAATGGGACAGAGTACGAATCCAGTGAATTCCAAGATTATTGTAGAGAAGTTGGCATTAAGAGGGACACCACAACGTCATACATTCCCGAGCAGAATGGTGTGGCTAAAAAGAAGAATCGCTCTATTGTAGACGCTGTCCATGCCGTGCTTCATGATCAAGGCCTTACGAAGTTTCTATGGGCTGAAGCTGCAAATACTGCCGTGTATGTTCAAAACTGATGCCCTCATCAAGCATTGGACTCCAAGTCTCCTGAAGAAATGTTGACTATTAAGAAACCTGATGTTTCTCATTTTAGAATTTTTGGAAGCACTGCATATTTTCATGTGCCGAAAGAGAAAAGAAGCAAATTGGGTGCATCTGCGAAGAAAGGAATCTTTGTGGGCTATAGTGAAAATTCGAAGGGATATAGGATTTATGTGGGCTGGTCAAAAGGAAGTTGAGATAAGTCATGATGTCATCTTCGACGAAGATATGGCCCTCAGGAAGATCAACAACCTTCCTATCCTAAGGAAGGACCAAGAATTTGACACAGGAAATTAGGGTGAAAAAGAGGATGAAACAATGCCTGATGTTGATGAACCTATGGATCCTCCTCCTCATGAGCCTTCCTCCTCCAAGAGAAGACCATCATGGCTTAGGAGACTCTCGAAGATGCCGAGAGACACATTGCACCAAGGGGGACTTTCCGTGAAAGCAAGAAGCCGAACAATTATCAAAGGATATTTGACTGCCATGAGCTCTATCATTCAAAATGAGCCTTCATCATTCGAAGAAGTCGTGAAGCAAAAAGTATGGAAGGATGCTATGAATGAAGAATATGAGTCAATTGTGAAGAATGATGTGGTCCCTAGACCCTAGGAAAAATCGGTTGTCACCTCTAAGTGGCTCTACAAAATCAAGCATGGAGCTAATGAAGTGCAAAAAGTTGAAGGCACGCTTTATTGCTCGAGGCTTCTCTCAAAAGGAAGGTGTAGATTATGATGAGATATTTGCACCTGTTGCCTGATACACCACCATCCGCTCGATCATAGTGCTTGCTGCCTCGCTAGGATGGAACCTACATCAGATAGATGTCAAGACCACTTTCTTGCATGGTTCAATCAAAGAGGAAGTCTATGTGGAACAACCTGAGGGGTTTGAGGTTCATGATCGGGAATATCATGTATGCAGGTTAAAGAAAGCTCTCTATGGATTGAAGCAAACACATCGAGCTTGGTATGAGAGGATCGATAGCTATTTGATGAAGCTGGGACTCACTAGAAGTGAAGTCGATCCAAACCATTACTTTAAGGTTGAAAATGATAAACCTCTCATTCTGGTACTTTATGTGGACAACCTCTTTCTGACAGGTGCAGACTATTTCATTCACAAATGTAAGAGGGAATTGGCTTCTGAATTTGAGAGGAAGGACCTAGAATCGATGCACTACTTTCTAGTGTTGGAGGTTTGGCAAAAGGCAGGTGAAATTTCCCTATCTCAAGGAAAATATGTTGTGAAGATATTGGAAAGATTTGGGATGGTGGACTGCAAGCCTGTGACTACCCCAACAGAATTTAACTCTAAGAAGTTATGTGGTAGTGCTGCTGCACTTGAATTGGGAAATGCTTTTGAGTATCGTCAACTCATAGGAGCACTGATGTTCTTGGTGAACTCCCGTTCAAACATTTGTTTTGCAGTTAACACATTGAACCAATACATGGTTGAGCCTCATCATATACATTGGATTGTTGCCAAGAATCTTCTGAGATATCTTCGGGGCCCAATCACTCATGGACTGAGATGCACTGCCGGAAATGTGAGGTTGCATGGTTATTCTGATGCTGATTGGGCTGGCAGTGTGGTGGATCGTAAGAGCACCTCTAGATGTTGTTTTTCTTTGGGTTTTGCTTCGATATCTTGGATGAGTAGGAAGCAAAAATCGATTGCCTTGATCACCGCTGAGGCCGAATACATAGCTGGTAGTATGGCCTCCTGTGAAGCTGTTTGGTTGACGAAACTCTTTAGTGAGTTGTTTGGACATGTGCTGGATACCACCGTGATCCTCTGCAACAACCATAGTGGGATCCGATTTTAAGAGAATCTTGTGTTTCATGATCGCTCCAAGCATATAGATATCAGGTAGCACTTTATCTGGGATATGGTACAACGAGGAGCAATAAGGCTCCATCGCATTGGAACCGATGAGCATGTCACCGATATTTTGACAAAGTCCCTGGGGAAGGTCAAATTCTTGGCCTTTTGAGAACGACTTGGAGTCGTGGAGAGGCCGTCTTATGAGGGCCCTGCATGAGATGGACATTGAGCTTTGGAAGCTCCGGGGGGCTTGGGGTACTTCTTGGAGCAGTGAGCAACCAATGGGTGAGTGGTTCAACCTTCCCCTAGTGGGTTGCTGTGTACAGGGTGAGTGGTTCAACCTTCCCTTGTGTTACCCCTTGGCGACATGTAGGCAGGATGAGTGGTTCATCCTTCTCTTGCTGAGACATCCTACCCATGCAGTCTCAGACTCCTGGGAAGTACCTCTCATTTGGCCAGTGAGTAGGGAAATGAGGATAGGGACCATAGTACTACCAATGGATGCATCGTGTACTACCATCCTCCGTATGGTAGGATGATCGATATTGATCTGGGATCAGCGGGAATTGACTTCGGGTCAGTGATAGTGGTATGAGACACTCTTTTTTTATTTGGGACTGACTTCGGGTTAGTAGAGAACGGTATGATACATTCTCGATCACTTCTTCTTCATAGTTTAGCAGAGGCGAGCAGTGCATTGATGGTAGAGATAATACAGATTGCCAGATGGATTAGCAGATAGAGTTCTCCCTAGTTGAGAGGGAGTGTTAAAATTGGAAACTAGGGCCAAACTCCACATGGGTCATCTTATTTATGATAATTGATATTTTTCTTGGATTCCTCTCTCTGAGAGGTGTAGGATTGATCTAGAGATCATCCGATTATGACATGTACAAATGAAGTTATGAATTTATTTTGATTATGGACAAATTGTCAAGGTCAACCAGCAAACTCATGTAGGCTTAGAAGCCCAACAATCACGTCTATTCATCCTCAACGTTTGCTATAAATAAATGATGCCTCATCCTCTTTTGGACACACTCATCTTCACACATCTCTCTCTGTCCTCATTGATTGGGTATGCATTTCTGGGCAACATCTCTTTCCACACGTGCGAAGGAAAGGAGGACAAATTTTCTGTTTTGGGCATTGACTGCGTTGATCGAATTTCTGGGACAATTTGACCAAATGTTGACTAGCAGCGTAGACCTCTTTGAGTGCGATTTTTGTTGGAGAATTTCTGTCCCAGCAGGGCGCATTTTTGGGCACAAAAATTGAGGCAATCCATTGACTTTGACTAGTGTTGATTGTAGCTAGGGTTGACTGCAGGTTGACTGTTTGACCAGATTTTGACTGGGCTAATTTCAGACTATTTTGAGGGCTGATTCATTTCGCTGTTTGGAGGCCGAAGTTGACTAAATTTGACCAAATTGTTGAGGGTCAAATCTGCCTTGTTGACCAACGTTGACTTTTCTGGTTAGGGCTTTTTTGTTGCTGTTATAAATGATCAGATTTGTAAATTGTACTATCTCTCTCTGCTGAACTATTGAAGACTATAAGAAGAATTGATCAAGGGTTTCCCCACATTGGGGTTTGTCCCTGGCTGGTGCCACATCTTGTGTCCTCTTGTCTTGGCGTGTCTTCTACTGTTTATGTTTATGTTCTATCTGCATTTTACTATCATGTTGATGTGATTGCTAAACTGGATATTGATATTGGGTTAATAAAGAAATTGAAGTAAAATTGCTCTTAAGCATAGAACATGCCATTGTTGCCTAAAATTAACACATATGCATTAATTGAGGGGAGTTGCATATGACATGATTGAGTTTCATGATTGAGAGACTTGAATTTCTTTTTAATAATAATATAATAATATCATAGAGTGTAATAGTAATAATAATTATATTGATGATTAAGTTAAAAATTAAACAATTGAGATTGATTAAGGACAAGTTAAGTGATTTTCCATCATATATATATTATTACGAATTGATGGAAGGTGATTTACTATTTTTGGAAAGTCATGGTTGCAAAGATAAACATGACCTTCTATTTTTAGAAATTCAAGGTCAGAAATGAAATTTTGTTTAAGGAAATTCATCCCATAGTTGCCAATTTTGAACACCAAAGTGATTGAGGGCTAAGATTAAATCCTAGTGTTGACCACTACGTGTGAACTACCCATAACAGTACACCCCCTTTTTTTGCAAAAGAGACAACGCTTGATTAACGTGTCCGTGCCATTCTGTCATCATCAGCCTGATTATGTTATGTTGTAAACCCAATTTGCATGTGTAAATTGTAAATAATCTTAGCAGATCTGAGTCATGTATGTAAATTGCCTAGGCAAACCTAATTTTCTAGTGATAATCTACGTTCCGGGAGGTTTTTTTGTCTCACTGATCCATGATCGGCAGAGTTTTCCTTCAGCCTAACCCCAAAGCCGGAGTGGATTTTGTCATTAGAATCTTAGGGGAATCCTAGTGTGCTTCGAGTCTATGTAAAAATAATTTGGAAATAATCCTAATTATTTAGTTAGGTTATTACAAATTGCTTGATCTGCTAAATTATATTTGTGTCGCAAGACTGGGTAGTCTATGAGGGTCTATGTTAAATGGGTTTTCCCCCTTGAGATGTAAAATTGTAAAAGTCATGATGTAAAGTGTCTTGAGGGTTAGAAAATGTTTTATCCCCTCATAAGTCCTAGGTCCTAGGTAATTTTTCCAAAGGCTAAGTTCGAGGATCCAATAAAAATAATAAAAACAATAAAATTAAAAAATTAAATAAACCTAAAAATAAAAAAATAAAATAAAATAAAATTTAAAAATAAAAATTAAAAAGATAAATAAAATTTGAAAAATAAAATAAAATATAAAATAATAGTAAGTCAAAGTTTTGAGGAAATAAATGCAAGATTTTAATTTTTTAATATATTAAAATGCATTTAAAATTTCGATGGATGAGATTAAATGAGATTTTGGTCCTCATCGATGGTCAAAATCATTTTGATGTGGATCACTCGAACTAGCCGCTGGGGAAATTTTCCTTTAAATAGGGTGTTAGGGGTCATTTGAGATCATTCGATCTGTGAGTCTTGTGCTAAATAAAGCTCTCTTGTAGTCATTTTTTCATGTGCAATAAATAAAGACTTTGGAGTTGAAATCTTGCTAGTGTTACTCTTTTAGAAATGTTGTAAGATGTTTTATTTCTGTGCATGATTTTAATTTCAGCCATTGATGATAGCTTTATGAAGAGTGATTTTAAACACAAGTATTTTGTTTAGTCGCTAGGGTTTGAATGGTAGTTAAATTTCTGAATATGATGGCAGGTATCTCCATTACATTTGGATTTTAGTATCGTTTTCTCCTTCTTCGTTAATAGTTGAATTACGCTGTGCAAGAAATCCTTTTTCTTAGATTACCGGGCGTTCGGGGAAGTTGTCGGCTGAACCAGCCAACTCCCAGATTGCATTTTCTGAAGAGTCCAGCCAGTTTTGATCCCGGGCTTATCATTCGAATTTTTCTTGTGAATGCATGAAGGGTTTTCTGAAGCATCTCATGTTAAATTCAAAATTCTGAAAATATTTTTGTGGCATATTGACAAATCTGGCTATTTAGAGCCTTTAAACTGTGAATACTGTAATTACTTAGCTGGTTTTAGGGTTTTTAGTTTTGTTTCTTGCACATTTTATTTCTGGGTGTTCTTTTTTTTTTGTTACTACAGGTTGCAGATTGGAAGAAAACATTTCGTCTAAAGCCAAATCTAGGTCCTGGAGGGTAAGATCTAGCCTCAGGATCAGCGCTAGCAGGAATATTTCACTCAAGAATCACTTTTCTGCAGGTGTATGTTTCTGCCTTCAAGGGTTTGAAAAATCTAGAGAATTTTATAAGGGTTTGATCGATGAATTTGAAGCAGAAGAATTAGACAAATCTATGTCTTAGCTATCATTTGTCTGTTTGCCCTTAATTTGCTGTTGGAAATTTGGGTTTGATGCAAAATCAAAATATTTTAGGACCCTCAGGCCTCTCTCACGCTGCCTTTCTGGGCTTTCCTTGCAACAACCGCATCTCCCTCTACAGTCATATCGTAGTTGGCATACCTTGCAGGTTGCTACGCCATCATTCCATTTCTCCACGCAGCTATTCCTGCGTGCAAGACACAAGCCTATGCAAAGGACCTTTCAAAGCTAAATATCAACAACTTGGACCTGCCATGGAATGCTAGATTGTCAGAGAGTTTGACACAACTCTTATTACCATAATGTATCATTTTAAGCTCCAACTCTTGACCAAATAATCCTGTGATCGATTTGCGAAGCCAACTAGCCTCACAACTTGCCATACTAGCTACCATATATTCTTATCTAAATTGAGCGCCACAAAAGTCTACTATTGAACCAAAATAATCAATGCTGATCCAAGAGGGAAGCAACACCCTAAGGTGTTCTTCCTATCTACTACATCCCCTGCCAGATATTAGTCTGTATATCCCTACAACCTCACTCCATCTCCAAGATAGCTCAAACCATACCCAATTGTACCTCTCATGTACCTCAACACATGCTTCATTGCTACCCAATTTACTTGGATTGGCTCCACCATGAACAGGCTCAAGCTGTTTCACAACAAAATAGATATCCGGCCTAGTTTTGACCAAATAGATCATAAACCCTATTAGCTATCTTTACAACGTTGGATGCACCAACTTCGAATCTGAAGTTAAGATCTTCATATTGGTAATCATGGGTGTAGCCATAGGTCTACACTCCTTCCTAATTGTCGTCAGGATATTTGCTCCATACTTCCCTTGACTAAGGAAGGTCTCACCTGAGTTTTGCCATACCTTTAACCTCAAGAAGTAATGCATCAACTCGATGTCCTTCATTTTGTACTTTGTAGCCAAGTCAGCGTTGCACCTTTTTATGAGCCTCTTTGCACTTGCGAGAAACAAATCATCCACTCATAACACCAGGATGAGTGGATCATCCCAACAATTATGAAGTACAACATGGGATCTGATTCACCCTAGGTGAATCCCATGCTCAATGAATACCCATCAATCCTAGAGTACCAAGCCCTTAGGTGTCTGCTTGAGTCTATATAAATCCTTCTTGAGTTTGCACACATGACACTCCCTCCCATGTACCTCAAATCCATGAGGTTGCTGTATATACACATCCTCCTCAATCACCCTATTGAGGAACATTGTCTTCACATCCACCTACTGTATCTTCCACCTTATGTCTGAAGCAATAGATAGGACAACTCTAATGGAAGTATATATGGCGGTTGGAGCAAATGTCTCCTCATAGTCCACCCCCTTTTTATGGGAGAACCCTCTCGCCACAAACCTTGCCTTGTACTCATTTATGTTACCATCTGTAGCATGCTTGATCTTGAAGACCCATTTGGAACTCACCACTGACTTGCCCTTTACTTTCGGCAAAATACGCCATACATCATTCCTCGTAATTGAGTTATACTCCTCCATCATTGCATCCCTCCAAATGTGCTAGTTCACTACGTCTTGAAAATTGGAGGGCTTGAAATCAATAATGTTACTCACAAGTGCCATGTATTTTGGAAATTTCTTCGGAGGTCTACTCACCTTGATTGTGCTCCTAAGAGCCTCCACGTGCTCAAACCATTGAGCCCCCTTGAAAAAACTAGTAGGAGGTGTCGCTGACTCCTCCTCACTTGAAGTCTGACTCTGTAATATATCTAAACTAGAATTATATGAGAATACAAATATACCCAAAAATAACAAGAGATAAATATATAAACTCCAAATCTTTATTAATATCAAAACCCTTAAGGTAGGGTAACACCATACAATCACTCCTTAAGAAAGGAGAACACTCCACAAGCCATATTCTTGCCAATACAATAATCCTTGACATCTCTCCATGGGGAGTCTCTAGCCTTTATATAGGCTTCATACATACAATACCATGGGTCATTACCATGGGTCTCTCAATACCATATATCTAATACCATGGGCTTATCACATTATTGCTAACTACTTGTGGTCCCTTACGTGATGTGGGTTAACCACTTTATTTATTAATTATGGTCCATCCCATTATTACATTATTCCCTTGGGTACCTCCCTTTGTACCCCATTCTATCCCCCTATGTATACTACATTCCACTCCCTTTAAACATGTTTCATCCCCGAAACATAAAAAGAACCCAAATAATAAGATCTACTCAACATAGTAGTCCACTGGTACCATGCACATGCATCTATCCATCCAAGAGAAAAGTGAACCCTCGATCTAGCTGGTGCCTCGCTCGCTTGAGATGGAAGTTGAACCTGGTGGCTCTTCTGTGTTGATGTGTAATGGATTTCACCTGTAAATATATGAAAATAGAAATATGCCCAGAAATAACAAGATCGACCCAATAATATAACGTGAAAGTGATATCTCCCTCATTTGGACTTCGATTCGACGGATTTTTTTGTTTTGTTTTTGAATTTGGGTATTTTTTTGCAAAGAATCTAGATTTGCAATTTATTTCTGCAATTCTTTTACTGGAAGCTTCAAATTTGATCTGCAAACTCGCCGCCTTAAAAAATTCCTGCAAAAAAAAAAATCTCTCCGCTTGCCCAAGAAAGTGCTCTAATACCACTTGTAATATATCTGACCTGCAAATATATGAAATGATGCCAATATACCCAATAACTGTAAATAATCTCAAGAGAATTACAAACACAAAATATAGAAATGCTTCTTTATTGATCAAACCCTTGAGGTAGGGTAACACCATACAATCACTTCTTAAGGAAGGAGAACACTCCACAAGCCATATGCTTGTCCATACAATATTCTTTGACATCTCTCCATGGGGAGTCTCTAGCCTCTATATAGGCCTCATACATACAATATCATTACCATGGTTCTCTCAATACCATACATCTAATACAATGGGCTTATTATCTTATTTCTAACTATTTGTGGTCCCTTACATGATGCGGGTTAACCACTTTATTTATTAACTATGGCCCATCCCATTATTACATTATTCCCTTGGGTACCTCCCTCTGTACCCCATACTATCCCCCTAGGTATACTACAGACTCCATGAATTGGAAGTCGCTGATGAACGCTGCTTATCCTTCTGAGCCTCTTGCTCCTTGTCCTTTGTCACTGGAAGTGGCTCATGAGACTTTCTAGATGTTAGGTCCTCCTCGAACTTCACATCCATGCTAATCACTATCTTCTTCCTCACTGGAATGAAGATCCTGTATGCCTTCGAAGTCTCACTATATCAAACAAATATGCCCTTCTCTCTCGAGTAGTGCAACTTCGTTCTTTTCTCCACGGGAACATGGATGTACATTGGACAACCAAAGATGTGAAAGTTCCCTATCTCTAGCTTTATCCTTGTGAATGCTTCCTTAGGAGTTTTGTCCCCCAAGATCATACAAGAACTCCCGTTTTGAACATAAATTGTCGTGTTGCATGCCTCTGCCCAAAGAAACATAGGTAGATCCTAGTCATGAATAATTGCCTTGGTACCTCCAATGGTGTACCAATTCTTTCTCTCTGCATCATAATTCTATTGAAGGTTGTACTAGATTTTCATCTTCCTCTTGATTCCTGCCTCCTTGTAGAAATCCTTGAAGTCGTTGGAGGTATACTGTCCCCCATTATCTATTCTCAAGATCTTGATCATTATCTCTATCTAGTTCTCCACCCAAGCCTTGAACTCTTGGAACTGACTAAAAACCTCATCCTTGGTATTCGTGAAGAAGCTCCAGGTTTTCTTGGAATAGTCATCTATGAACGTGACATGGTAAATTGATCCTTGTATTGATGCTACTGACATTGGTCCACATACATTTGAATGAATGAGATCCAAGATCCTTTTGGACTTATCGCTGTTGCTTGGGAAATCAACCTTTGCATTCTTGCCAAGTGCACATCCTCTTCACAAGCTCTTTTTCTCAATACTAAACTTTGGGAGACTAGTGACTATCTCCCTTAGAATTGGCAATGCCCTGTAGTGCAAGTGTACCATCTTTCAATGCCACAACTCACACAAGTTGTCACTGTTGTCTACCAAGGCCTAGACATATGAGTATCCATCACTTTTGAAACATCACAACAATGTTGATTCTGTAGCTTTAGAAGCTCTTTTGCATACACTTGTACATCGGACAACCAAAGATGTGAAAATTCCTTATTTTTAGCTTCATCCTTGTGAATGCTTCCTTAGGAGTTTTGTCCCCCAAGATCGTATGAGAACTCTCGTTTTGAACATAAATTGTCATGTTGCTTGCCTCCGCCCAAAGAAACATAGGTAGATCCTAGTCATGAATAATTGCCTCGGTAGCTCCAATGGTGTATCAATTCTTTCTCTCTGCATCCCAATTCAATTGAGGGTTGTACGGGATTTTCATCTTCCTCTTGATCCCTGCCTCCTTGTAGAAATCCTGGAAGTCGTTGGAGGTATACTGTCCCCCATTATCTATTCTTAGGATCTTGATCATCTTCTCTATCTAGTTCTCCACCCGAGCCTTGAACTCTTGGAATTGACTAAAAACCTCATCCTTGGTATTCATGAAGAAGCTCCAGGTTTTCTTGGAATAGTCATCTATGAATCTGACATAGTAAAGTGACCCTTGTATTGATGCTACTGACATTGGTCCACGTACATTTGAATGAATGAGATCCAAGATCCTTTTGGACTTCTTGTTGTTGCTTGGAAAAGCCACCTTGGCATTCTTGTCAAGTGCACATCCTATTCACATGCTCTTTTGCCAAATAATAAACTTGGGGAGACCAATGGCTATCTCCCTTAGAATTGGCAATGCTTTGTAGTGCAAATGTACCATCCTCCAATGCCACAACTCATACAAATCGTCACTGTTGTGTACCAAAGGCCTAGACATAAGAGTATCCATTGCTTTTGAAACATCACAACAATGTTGATTTTGTAGCTTTAGAAGCTTTTTTGCATAGGCTTGTGGCTAGCTTGCAGGATAAGAAGTCCTCTTAAGGTGGTTGTTTCAGAGGAGCATCTAATATGATTTCTTTCCTAAGACTAACTTAGGGAAAACACATTAATTAATTTAATTAATCAATGTTGGCTAATTGAACAAATTTCTAAGGATACATATTTAATTATTTAAGTGACTTTGATCTAATCTCAATCATTAATATAAGCGGATTAGGATTTAATCCTAGCCATCTATCATTTTGGAAATTGAGGGTTAGGATTTTTGCCCAATTTGAAATTATAAAAAGAACCTAAGGGAGATGATGAAGATACAATATTTTGGAGAGATTCCAACAGATTGTGTTCATGTCCTTCTTCTTGTTATGCAAATACACAGTCGTGTTCATGTCCTTCTTGTCTGAAGATGCTCCTCCACATGAGTTTCGTTTGGCCTTCACGAAGGACATGAACACAGCTATGTATTTGCAGAACAAGAGTCGTCACAAAGTTTTGGAGGATAAGACTCATGAGGAGGTTTTCATAGGAGTGAAACTAGAGGTGCACCACCTTCGCATCTTTGGTGGTCCAGTTTATGTCCACATACATTTGAGAAGAGAACGAGGCTGGAGCCCTCAGTAGAAAAGGGCATCTTTGTTGGATATAGCGAGACTTCAAGGGCCCATAGGGTCTACATTTCGGCATAGAGGAAGGAAAAGGTCAGGAGGGATGCACGATTTGAGGAGGGTAGGACCTTTAGGAGGCTACTTGGATTGGATATAGCAATGGCAGAGTATCGAGAGCGAGAGGCTCCAGAGATTGAGGGGGACCAACAACAATAGTGGCAAGGACACTAGACATAGCCTTCTGGTCAGGAGGAGGATCGAGATATTCCTTTGAGCTTTATTAAGTGGAGGCCAAGATGGGTTGAGCAGATTTTGACGGGGATGCTAAGGAGCATGTGGAGGCTCCTAGCACCACTTTAAGGGAGAGGAGACCACCAAGGAGATTTTCCATCTACATGGTCTTAGTGAACATCATTAGTGAGTTCAAGCCTTCTACTTTTGAGGAGGTCGCAAACCAACAAGTTTGGAGGGATGTCATGGTGGAGGAGTACGACTCCATCATGAAGGATGATGTTTGGCAGATTGTATCAAGGCTGGAGGGGAAGTCAGTGGTGACTTCTCGATGGATCTACAAAGATCAAACATGCAATAGATGGCAATATCGAGAAATATAAGGCGAGGTTTGTGGTAAAAGGGTTCTACCGAAAGGAGGTAGTAGACTATGAGGATACTTTTGCCCCTTTCGCTAGACATCTATCAATCAGTGTGGTCATTTCCATTGCTTTAGAGATGGAGTGGACAATACATCAAATGGATGTGAAGATTGCATTTCTTAATGGGGTAATTGAAGAAGAGGTATATATTGAGCAACCTCAGAGATTTAAGGTGCATGGGGAGTTCCATGTATGTAGGTTAAAGATGGGATTGTACATACTTAAGTAGGCATCTCGAGCAATGTCTCAAGGATTGATGGGTACTTGGTTGGCTTGGGCTTCACCAAGAGTGAGGCACATTCCAACTTGTAATATTTGCTTGTTAATGGTAATTCGCTCATCTTGTTGCTCTATGTGGATGATCTCTTTTGAATGGGATTTGAGAGGTTCATAGAGATGTGTAAGGAGGACCTTTCTTCAAAGTTTGGGATGAAGGACACACTACTTTCTGGGATTAGAGGTGTGGCATCAACCAAGAGAGATATTCCTTGAGTAGGGCAAGTATGCAATTGATATCTTGAAGATATTGGGGATGGAGGATTGCAGGCCAATGTTGACACCTATAATTACTAACTCGAGGAAGCTTAATGCTTCCCAAAGTGAGTTGGTGGATCCCACCTTGTATATGTCGCTGATAGGGTTCTTTATGTATCTAGTTAATACTAGACCAAATATTTGTTTTGCGAAGAACACACTTAGGCAGTTCATGGTGGATTCGAGGGTTCCTTTTGTGGCAACAAAACATGGGAACAAGTATCTTTGAGGTACAGTGGAGTATGTACTATGGATTGAGGTATGTCAGAGTTGGTGGAGTGCAGTTGCAGGGTTACACAGATTTAAATTGGGCTAGGAGTGCAGTGGCAAGAAAGAGTAGTTTAGGTTGTTGCTTTAGCTTGGGATCAAGTATGATCTCATGGTTTAGTAGGAAGTAACACTCAATGGCATTTAGCTTAGTAGAGGTTGAGTACATGGCTGCGAGTTTGGTGAGTTGTGAGGCTATATGGCTTTGCAAAATGCTCTTAGGTTTATTTGGTCTTGAGATGGGGCCTATGATGATTCACTGCAATAATCAATGCTGTATCAAACTTTCGGAAAATCTAGTGTTTTATGACAGGTCCAATTACATAGAGATTAGGTACTGCTTCATTAGAGATAGGGTCCAGAGAAATGTTGTGAAATTGTGGCAGATATCCACGGATGAGTAGGTGGCAGATATTCTCACCAAGCCCCTAGTGAAGGGGAAGTTTTTGTTCTATAGGGACACACTGGGAGTGGTGGAGAATGCCTTACTTGCTAGGAGGGAGTGTTGATTTTGTAGCTTCCAAAGGTCTTTTACATAAGTTTGTGTCTATCATGCAGGAGAAGAAGTCCACTTTATGTGGTTGTTTGGGAGGAGCAACTAATATAATTTATTTTCTAAGTATAACATAGGAAAAGTACATTAATTAATTAATCTAACTAATGTTGGTTAATTGAACAAATTCCCAAGAACAAAATCCCAAGGATAAATAGTTAATTGTTTAAGTGACTTAGATCTAAAATTGATCTTAAGTGAGTTCGGATTTAATCTTAGTCGTCTATCCCTTTAGAGATTGAGGGTTAGGGATTTTGCTCAATTTGAAATTATAAAAGGATCCTAAGGAAAAGGATGAAGATACAAACTTTTGTAGAGATTCCAACATAATTGTATGAGTTCATTGTAGGTTTGAGAGGCTAAATAAATAGGAAAAATTGCTGCAAAAATTTACCATGGTGCAGGAGCAGTAGTTTGCTACATGTGGGAAGGGGACGAGAAGGTTTTGGAGTGTGGGACACGTGGGAGAGAGGGGCTGCTATTGGAAAGAAATTTCAAAAAAATTCCTGTGGTTATTTTGCTATAATTTTCTATATTTATGAGGGCCAATTTCTTGGTAAGGGTGCCCCTAATTTCTTTGAGAGGAATTTAACTAAGTTGCACTGAAACGGATATGGATATGGGGTTTGAAACAGATATGGCAAATTTTCAAAGTATACCGGATACGATACGACAACAAAACAACATGTTTTCTACATTTTTTTCCCTACATGATTGAAACATCTGACATAATGATCTGAAAGGATAAGCAACATTAAAGAGAATGATTCAGGGTAAGTTTCAACATTGTACGGGGCAGAAAAGTTCAATAAGCCTTTGAAGGAGAAAATTTGCCTTCCAAACTGCTAATCAATAGTGTTAAATGTGTAGATGCCTAGTTAGAGTGGAATGTGGAGCACAACCAGGTCTTGATGGAGTTTTACATCTCCACTGTCCACCTTTAAAGTGTGGAGAGATGTAGGGTACGGTCTAAGTCACCTAGTTTGAGTTTGTATTCAAATTCGACAACAAAGAAATTTGGCAAAAAGTAAATTTGAATATATATATATATATATATATATACATATAATTAATATTAATTTTAATTAAAAATATAAATTAAATATAATAAATTTAACCATTTAAGTAATATATACAAAATAATAAATGATCAAAATTTTATTTTCACTTTATAAGTTTGGCATAAAATATGCTATTACAATTTATTATACAACTATTATATTAAACTTTACCTTATTTTATAAAGCTTATTATTTATTAAAAAGTTATAATAAACATCCCGTCTTATTATGTTAATAATATGCAAAGGTATTTAGTAGATCGTTATTATCCTAACTTCCAAACCTGGTATTAATAAATATTAGTATATTATCGAAAAATTATCGTATCTTGAATATTAATAGTTACACATTATGTAGACAAGCATCCGCAGAAGGTATGTTGACCAATTGGGGTCTCATCCAATTTGAGAATGATTTACAGGAAGCCACATCGATGGTTGAGCAGATTGCTGGTATTCGCATGTCTTCAATCGTGAGCAACAACCATTAAGACGCCGTGTGGACAACTAAAGGGTCACAACCATTGGAATATTTGTTTTTAGGATTGATCATAATCACTCATAAATTGACATTCGAGACCTTTTTAGTGTTCATTAAATACCCTTTGCTAAAATTCCATGGTGCTGTTGCGTAAGACGGTGCCGAATTTACCTTAAAGTTCGAAAACTTTACATCGTTTTTTTCAATTCAGCAAAATTCAAATTTCGTGCTTCAAATCCGGTGAATCCAATGACTTAGGGTACAATTAGGTACTCCACTGTCTTTTTGGATCCGAAAACAGATGGAAAAAAAATTTAAAAATAGTTGAAACGTTTCCATTTCAAGATCTGGGTGTTTCCAATTTCTTGAAACGACTCAAAAAAGTTTCGAAGGATGATCTTATGCGGATCGTACCCGTTTCCATTTCGGAAACTTGGAACTACGTTTCTGGTAGTTCAGGGTGACATTTCCGGTACCCTAGGAATTTAATGAAGAGAAATTTGGGGGGGAAATTTATTGTGTTTTGTGCGGCTGTTTTGTAACTGATTTTCTGAATAATTTTGCTGCAAAATTTCTAAGTTAGGAGTACCCGAGTATTTTTGTTTTATAGTTTTCAGAATTTCTTTTACAACGGAAAATTAACTTGCTGAGTAAAAATTTATTCTTGGGATAAAATAGTTGCAAGAAACAAAAGTCTGAACCTGGTACTAAGAAATTAGCAAACAAATTCTCTACGATCCTTCTACACCTCCTTAGCCTCCGATGACCCTCCATATTTGAGTTGGAACATGATAGTTCCAACACCCCTCATTGCACACTTGGCATCATTGCCAAGCTCCACGTGTAGATTTAAGTCCTTCGTCAAACTACTGACTAGCTCTCACTCTACTGTTATGTGGTGTGATGCATCACTGTCCAAGTATCATGCGCTCCTGGCGATGGTGCTAGTAGATAACGAGGAGACCAATGAAAATTCCTCCTTGAAATTTGCTGCAAACTCATCAAGTTGTATCTCTATTGATGTGGTTGTTTGTTGCAACTTCCCCTTTTTCTTCTCCTTACACTTTGATGCATAGTGCCCATCTTTTTGGCAAATGAAGCGATTGATTTTACTCAAGTCCTTCTTCTTGCCCAACTGTGAGATTGACCCCTCACCCTTACCCTTCTTGTCAGAACCCTTTACTTTTCCTTTCTTGGCCTGACTGACCGAGGCTAGATTTTTTTGCCTGCCTCCTTGCGTCCTAGCCTTAGGCTCCTCTTGAGCCTCTTCTTGGATGCAATCATCCCAAATCTTCTGCCATTTGGGAAGGTGCTCCTAGGTGTAGTCCCCCTTAACAAATGAATCAATGGTTCCCAAAACTTGGTGAATCCATTCATTGCCACATTAACCAGTTATGCATCCTCCACTTTCTCACCAATGGTTGCAAATTGATCACGTATCTGTGTGATCTTCATGAGATAACTAGTCACATTGTTCGATCTTGAAATCTGTATGGATCATAACTGATCACATATCTGTCTCCTTGCGTGCTAGCCTTAGACTCCTATTGAGCCTCTTCTTGGATGCAATCATCCCAAATCTTCTCCCAGTTGGGAAGGTGCTCTTAGGTGTAGTCCCCCTTAACAAGTGATTCCCAAAACTTGGTGAATGCATTTGTTGCCACATTAACCAATTATGTATCCTCCATTTTCTCACTAATGGTTGCAAACTGATCATGTATCTGCGTGATCTTCATGAGATAACTAGTCACATTGTTCGATATTGAAATTTGTATGGATCTTAACTTCTTTAAGATCTACTTTTGGTTCACTTAATTTCTTTGGAATAAATCTATTAGGGTGAGGCATTAAGTGATCCTTCACAACATCCATAATGACTCAATGAACTTTAACTTCCTTTTCATGAGCTCCCAACAGTATTGGACCTGTTGGTGGCTGAATCTCCTTATCAACAATCTGCCAAAGGTCATTCGCTTTCAGCAGCAAGGTTACCCTTGCCTTCTAGGGTAGGTTGTCAAAAAACCTGTTGGTTATGATCATTGCAACATAAAAATGATAAGAAACCAATAATTATCGTCCTCTTCGAGGAGGAAACCTCCATTTACAACGAATACAATGTACAAGACAATATTTGATGATCCTAAGACTGTGTCTCCTTAGAATATATATAGGAGACAATGGATACATTTATAATAAAATGGGACCATGAGGGGTTCTAGCCTACATAACAACATAACAATAGAAATGTAATCACTCAATATCTAGGGCTCAATAAGGGGTTTTGGGGCTTAAATGGGGCTTATATAGGGCTTAACACACCCCTCTGCCTCAAACAAGTGTTGTCTTCAACACTTGACTAATTGCCAATAATTTGGCAAGAATAAGTCATCTTCCCATGTCATCTCTTCCACTAGTAGGTTCCTCTGTTTGATGATGTACTCCACAATTGCTGGGTTACTCAACTGCTTAATCCTTGTTTCAAGGATTGTTTCTACTTCTATATGATTTTCCCTTCATTTATTTCTGGTACACTTCTTGGCTGCAAATGAATATCATGGTCATGATCTTGATTAGGTGGAAGACCCTTAGGCATTAATCCAAATACCTTGGGATGATTGTTGACAACTTTATGGAGATGTGATGCCCTCAATGAATTGAGGACCAATGGCCTTAGTAGCCTATTTGTCCCTGTAAGCTATAGTCCTTCAAAAAGGGGATAAAACCCAAAACCCCCAATGTTGGGCAAGTTTTGGGTAAGTTGAGCGAAGCAACCCAAATTTGGGGTTTTGAGTAAGACACATCAACCAATTAAGAAAATGAAACCCCTCAAGGAAGTCTATAAATAAAGGAGGCTTGATTTCATTTGGAGGGCATCAAGTGTAATCATCTTATTTGTTTCTTGAGCATTAGCTCTGAGGGTTTAAACCTCTTTGTTCTTTGTCAATTTTGGTGGTGAAAGATTCCACCCTAGTTGACCATTTCTATTGTTCCACTTTGTTTTGGCACAAAAGGATATCTGGAAAAAATAACAAATCCCTTATGATCTGGAGTTTGGTTTCGACACAGAAATATCAAGTTGAAAAGGGCAGCGAAACCTTATCCTGTTCTTGGCTCTAACACAGGATAACTGTTTGAAAAGGCAACACATTCTTTGTGGTCTTGTCTTATGCAGAAGAACCGCCTGGAGTGAGGCTGCGAGGTTCTTATTTGGGTCTTGATCGTGGGCATAAGATTTTCTGTTGTTGGCATTAATTCGAAGTGGAGTATAGCGTGTTAATCACCTGAGGTAGTTCAGATTTGTGGTTAGCCATAGCGCGTGGGCTTCCTAAAGTTTCCCACGGCAGCTGTACCCAAGTTAATTGAAGCCAGATTGTTATTGCCAGCGAGAAAGGGGTTTTTGAATATCAAAGTTAAGTATTTGGGGTCAACGAGTGAAGAAGGGCCATTTATGATTTTCTCTATGATTTAGCGGAAGTCTATGGTAGGAAAAATTACCCAGCGTTGAATTGAACGGGCCCGAAAGGTCTGGTGTTGTCTTACAACAAAGAAAAACGTGATGCATTAACCTGACACTCGCTCGGGGACCCCACCTATATTTGTCTGGGAAACTTTGAATAAACGCACCCTTTGTGGTCCCGCTTTATTTGTCGTTAGTTGACGCTATGAAAGATTGTCCTCTATTTACTGTGGAATTATATAATCAAATTTGGATATACTCTCCATTATGCATTGTGGGGTTATGCGTATTGCCTGAACGTTATATTTTTGTGATATTGTTATTGTTATTCTTGAAACTGTTGATTAGAAATTTGTTCATTGTACTATGAAATATATATATATAATATATATTATATATATTTTTTTTTTTTTACAACAGGAAACTCTAGGAAAAATTACCCTAGCTCACTACAGTGGTATCTGAGCACAAGTATCCTTCCAACTTGTGGTGAATGGTAGTTTATGCTTCCTGAAGACACCAACAATGTCACTGTAAGGAGGAATAACCATCATTCCACTATGGGGGACAGAGTAGAACATGACACTGGTATCTTACTACAAGAATTGTTATAAGGGCAACAACAAATGAATCAACAGTTGCACCAACAAGGGTAGAAAATGATTCAAGGGCAGCAACAGATGAATCAATAGTTGCACCAATAAGGGCAAAAAATGATTCAAAGGAAGCAGAAAATAGCTCAGGCCTTGACCCAATGGAAGCAATAGATTACGGTGCTAATCGCTCACCTCATCGACCAACCGAATGTCGCTGCCACCAGTAGGACTACAACTGAAGGAAGTGGGAATCATAATCTCGTCCCACCTATCAACCAAGCCAACAACAGGATGCATAACCGACCAATTCTACCTCAATTTATAGACAATCAGGTGTCAGTAGGCCAGGAAGCAATTGAGCCAATCAACTCCTAAACACTTATGCTCAGGACTATGCACGATTAGAAGAAAATACTTGAGAAACTATGTCTTTCAATCAGTACAGTAACTTCCGGTACTGGAATAGACCCCGAGGACAACTTAATGGGGAATTAGCATGTAAGGTAAGTAAACTTCCTTTACCCTCATTTGATGGATCATCTAGAAGTAGAGGAAGGGCACGGGTGCAAAAATTGGACACCTACGTCAGGCTCAATCTAATGGCTGAGGCAGACGCAATTCAATTTTTCACATTACGCTTAGAAGGGGAAGCACATGAGTGGTTGTATCATGGCCTAGTAACCTTCGGACATGCTAACATCACTTCTTATGAAGATTTTACTCAAAGATTGATGGAAAGATTCGACCGAAAGAACCCAAGAATCTACTTCAGAGAACTAGCAGTACTTAAGCAAACAAGATCACATGAAGATTTTATTGCAGAATTTGAATGCACCGCAGTTATGGTGACAAATATATCTGAAGAGCGATTAGTTATGCTTTTCACTGAAGCATTAGTTAAGCCCCTACAAGGATGGGGCAAATCTTTCAATCCCACCACTCTTCAAGAAGCCACCAAGAAGACTCAAGATCTGGGTAATGTAGTTGTTAAAGCTAAGGCTCAGTCCAAGCCTTTCATCCCTCCAAGACATAAGGAGAAGAAGCCCTTCCAACGTGATGGACCCAAAAGAGACATTCTACATGAGGAAACTTGAAGTGAACTGACGAGGAAAAAGCTATGTTTTACTTGCAGGGAACCTGGTCATCGTTGTTTAGGAAAGGGGAAGATTCACTACATCGAATTACTCTCTGACAAAGCAGAAGAAGAAGAGGCCACTCCAAGTACCGATGAAGGGCCACTGTAGAAGGAAGCAAAGGATGAAGAAAAGCTTGACAACTCCAAAGAAGGACTGCCACAAGAAGAAAGCCTCAATGGAGAAAAGAAGACACAACCACAGGTCAAGATTGCAACTCTTTTAGGGACGCCCAAGTATTACACCTTTTGGGTCGGGAAGTCGTCAAGGGACAATCTGTCACATCACTAATTGATGGAGGAGCCATGCACAACTTCATTAATGCAACATTAGTAGCAAAAAGGGGACTTCCCACCGAAGAGTTCGAGGGCTTGGATGTGATAGTTACAGACGGGTACAACTTGGATTGCATGAATGATCCTAGGTTTGAGTGTAACTCTTGGTAACTATACTTTTACCAGTGATTTCTATGTAATAGATCTTGCATACCTCAACATGGTACTGGGAGTTCAATGGTTATATTCATTGGGAAAACACACAATGGATTACCAAGCGTTGGAAATGGAATTTAGAGCACCAAATGGTAGTAAGGTCGTATTAAGAGGCATGTCAAATGGCAAGCCACAGGTCATTTTAGCCAGAAGGATGGAAGCCCCTTTTAGGCACGGGGATATGACCCAAAAGGCTCTCGACAATGATAAACCGAATGCAGGGTTGATATTCAGCAAGTACTAGACAAGCATGCTCCAGGGTTTGGTGACACTCCTCCAGGATTGCCTCCTAAAAGAGGGTTTGAGCATACTGTGGAGCTGGAAGAAGCTAAGCCTGTGATCTCCACATCGTACCGACATCCATAGAAGTTCAAGGACGAGATAAAAAAAACTATCCAAGAATTGTTAGCTGTGGGATGTATCCAACCCAACTCAGGCCCATTCACATCATCTGTGGTTTTGGTAAAGAAGAAGGATGGCACATGGAGAATGTGCATTAACTACCGGGCACCTAATAAGAAGACCATCAAAAATAGGTACCCCATTCCTCGAATTGATGAATTACTAGATGAGCTACATGGTGCAACATATTTCTCAAAGATCGACCTACAGTCCGTGTACCACCAAATTTGAGTTCGGGAGGAAGATGTGCCCAAAACAACATTCCGTTGCCACTATGACGCTTTGAATTTCTGCACGTGCCATTTGGATCAACCAACGCTCCCGCCACTTTCCAATCATGCATGAATAACATTTTCAAAAGACAACTAAGAAAGTTTTTCTTGGTACCCTTTGATGACCTACTCATCTACAGTAAGACGTGGGACGATCATTTGAGACACCTGGATCATAATTTGAGCATCATGCAGGAACAATCCCTTTATGCAAAGCATCCAAATGTGAGTTTGGGTTGACAAAAATTCTTTATTTAGGGCATATGATCAGCAGACAGGGGGTATAGGTCCACTATGAGAAGATCCTAGCAATAGTGGATTGACCTACACCTAAGACACTAATGGAGTTACGAAGGATTCTTGGGCTTTGTAGCTATTATCGACGGTTCGTTAAGGGGTTCTCCCCGCTAAGTGCGTCCCTGATAGATTTGACAAAAAAAGAGGCATTCAGGTCGATGGAAGCAACTGACAAGGCATTCAACATGCTCAAATAAATAATGAGCTCGTGTTCGGTACTAGCCCTCCTTGACTTTGGCCAACCATTTATATTAGAGTGCGATGCGTCCAGAGAAGGAATAGGAGTTGTCCTAATGCAGAAAGGTCATTCAATCGCACTCGAAAGTCAGAAGCTAGAAGATTAAAAAAGGCTTTACTCCATATATGACAAAGAAATGTTGGCCATCGTGCATGCATTGGCAAGGTTTAGACAATATCTGGTGGGTAATAGGTTCGTAGTCAGGACAAACCACAACAACCTGCAACATTTCTTGTGACAAAGGAACCTGAATGAACGACAACATAAATGGGTAAACAAAATTCAAGCTTACGATTTTGACATTGAATATGTGAAAGGAAAGAAAAATGTGGTGGCTGATGCATTCTCTAGCAAACCAACATCTTGTACCCTCATGGAGCTCACAAAAGATTGGAAGGCACACTTCTTGTCGAATATGCTAAGAACCAGTTTGCTTGCACGCTTTTCGACAGGATTATCCATGTTGACATGTACATAATATTTGATGACATCATTTACTGTAAAGGCAAGATATATCTAGTACTTGAATCTACACTTAAGGAGAAAATTATGAAGGTTACACATGATATTCCTTCAGTTGGACACCAAGGGTTCTTCAAGACATACTGACAAATCCGAGAGCGATTCTCATGGAAAGGACTCAAGGAAGATGTGATGAAATACGTCAGGGAATGCATGATATGTCAACAAAATAAGGTTGAGCATACACCTCTCGTAGGTCTTCTCCAACCACTGCCCATTCCAGAATAGAAATGGGAAAGCATATTGATGGATTTTGTTACAGGACTACCCAAAGCAAAGGGAAAGGATTGCATATACACAGTGGTGGATAGATTGATAAATTCACACATTTCTTTGCTATCTCAATAGATTACTCGCCAAATAAGTGGCATAACTCTTCTTCAAAGAAGTCTTCGGACTACATGGGTTGCCAAAGAACATAGTCAACGATCGTGATAGTAGATTTATGGGCGCATTTTGGCAGGAGCTTTTTAGACTAGTTGGAATTGAATTGACCCCTAACAATAGCTACCATCCATACACTGACGGTCAGACGGAAATTGTGAATAAGTGGATTGAAGGGTACTTGCGCAACTGTGTGATAGGTCAGCAGAAGGCATGGATTAAGTGGTTGTAACTTGGGGAGCATTGCTACAACACCACCTACCAATTATCTATTGGAATCACACCTTTCAAGACTTTGTATGGGTAATATGCACCCTCCTTCATCGATAGAATCTTTGGAGACATCAAGGCACCTCTTGCCAAGGATTGGATACAGGAGAGTCAAGACATTCTTAGGCTGCTAAAGGAGAATATTTAGGTTGCTCAGAATCGACAGAAGTTGTACGCAAATCAACACCAGACAAAGTGCATTTTTGAGATAGGGGATCTTGTTTTCCTGCGATTGCAGCCTTATTGACTGTCTACACCCAAGAAGAGCGGGGCAGAGAAGCTGAAGCCAAGGTTTTATGGACCTTACAAAATTCTCCGAAGAGTGGGTGAAGTGGCATATGAGTTGGAGCTACCAAGTGATAGCAGAATCCACAATGTATTCTATGTATTGTGCCTCAAGAAGGTTGTAGGCCAGTTGGTCACCACTTTTGTTGAGCTGCCACCATTAGATGAAGAGGGACAATTGGAATTGATTCTAGAAATGATCATGGCCGTTCAAGAAAAGAAGTTAAGGGGAAGAGTAATTCTGGAGTACCTCATCAGATGGAAGAATTTACCAGAGGAAGATGCAACATGGGAAGGAGAACAAATTCTGCAGCACCCAAATTTGCAATTGCTTAAGGGCAAGCAATTTCAGGCGGGGAGGAATGTGATGTCCTCAACGATTTGAGGACCAATGGACTTAGTAGCCTATTTGTCCCAGTAGGCTATAGTCCTTCAAAAAGGGGATAAAACCCCACACCCCACATTGTTGGGCAAGTTTTGGGTAAGTTGGGCAAACAACCCAAATTTGGGGTTTTAAGTAAGACACACTCAACCAATTAAGAAAGTGTTCATTTTGAGAGCATCAAGTGTAATCATCTTATTTGTTTCTTGAGCATTAGCTATAAGGGTTTAAATTCCTTTGTTCTTTGTCAATTACGGTGGTGAAAGATTCCACCCTAGTTGACCATTTCTATTGTTTCACTTTATTTTGGTACAAAAGGATATCTGGAAAAAACAATGAATCTCTTATGATCTAGAGTTTTGTTTCGACATAGAAATATCAAGTTGAAAGAGGCAACTCAAACCTTATCTTGTTCTTGGCTCTAACATAGGATAACCGTTTGAAAAGACAGTGCATTCTTTGTGGTATGTTTGATGCAAAAGAACCACCTGGAGTGAGGCTGTGAGGTTCTTATTTGGGTCTTGATCGTGGGCATAATATTTTCTGCTCTTGGCATTAATTCAAAGTGGAGTATAGCGTGTTAATCACTTGAGGTAGTTGAGATCTGTGGTCAACCATAGCGCGTGGGCTTCCTGAAGCTACTTGCGGTAGCCATACCCAAGTTAATTGAAGCCAGATTGTTATTGTCAGCGAGAAAGGGGTTTTCAGATATCAAAGTGAAGTATTTGGGGTCAACGAGCAAAGAAGGGCCATTTGTGATTCGCTCTATGGTTTAGCAGAAGGTTGTAGCAGGAATAATTACCTAGCGTTGAATTGAACGACCCTGAAAGGTCTGGCGTCGTCTTATAGCAAAGAAAAACGTGATGCATTGACCAGACACCAGCTCGGGGACCACACCTATATTTGACTGGGAAACTCTGAATAAACACACCCTTTTTGGTCCCGCTTTATTTGCTGCCAGTTGACGCTATGAAAGATTGTCATATATTTACTGTGGAATTATATTTGTCAAATTTGGATATACTCTCCATTGTGCATTGTGGGGTTATGCGTATTGCTTGAACGTTATATTTTTGGGATATTGTTATTGTTATTCTTGAAACTATTGATTAGAAATTTGTAACTGTATTATTGGAAATATATATATATTATATATATAATATAATATATATATATATATCTATTTACAACATGGAACTCTAGGAAAAATTACCTTAGCTCACTATAAGAGATTCCCTGTCATAGATGATATTGACGTTTGAACATATAGTGAACATAATTGTGCCATTACACCCTAGTGCTCTTTTTAAGTAACCATTAGAGCTTATCACTTTAGAGGGTTTCCCTTTAATACCTCTAAGCTCAATTTCTTTCTTCTAAGGTAAATCTTATGAAGAGATCTTGAAAATTAAAGGTCATTGTTCCCAAATATTGAAACCATTTGACCCCTAATTCTACATCAACACCACCCATTTGTATTGCAATCATGGGGCTGTCCAAAAGATACTCCCCCATATTGAGCTTAATACTATGGCACTTCCCTGAACGATTTATTGCGCCTCCATCTGCAACCATTACTTGAAACTTTGGTGCTAGATATATGAAACAATTGAGAAGTATTGCTAATTTGTAATTGATGAAGTTATGGGGATTTCCCAAATCAATCAACACTGTTACCTTTTTCTTTTTGATGTATCCTTCTATCTTGAGGGTTTGTGGAGTATTGATGCGAGGCAATGTACGACGAGAGATTGTAGAATAATTTCTTCTCACTGCGTTTATGCACCCTACGATACTTGCTGTCACAGTTGAAAAATAGTCCCTTTGCTCTTCTTTCATCTATTTGTTGAGGAGTCATCCTTGTTTGTTTAAGAGAGGGAGCATGATCTTCGCTATAGTTATAAGTGGTCGATTTTCCAGTGGCCATATTTTTATTTTCAACTTTCCTTGCCATACTAAAAGCGTGCTCTAGAGATTTAGGTTCAAAGAGACATACTTCATGACGGATGCTTTCCTTTAAAGTTTCCATAAATAGGTCTAACAAATTATCCTTTGAAATATTCTTTACTTGGAGACTCAACTCTTGGAAATGTTGAATGTGCTTTGTAACTGGACCTTTTTGCCGAAGATTTACCAGTTCACTAAAGAATGTATTGCTCTTAATATCCCCATAGTGTGCCATCAATTCCTTTGTAAAAATGGACCAAGATATAACCAAATCCTTTTTCTTTCACAAAGCCATTGATACCATACATGTTGGTCTTGTTCTAAAAACATGGATGCAATATTTACCTTTTGTAAGGATGTCAGTTGGTGTAGATCAAAGTATTGCTCCATTTGAAATATTCATGTTATAGGATCATTACCATCAAACTTTCTTATATTGATCTTCAGAATGTAGTAGTTCCTTGGTGTTGACTTGAAGCCCTGATGATGTGGATCTTGCATTGAAAATTCATGATATGGTTCTGCAATTTAATATTTATGCTCTCCAATTGTGATTGCATACACCCCATATGAGATTGATTTTCAACACCATGCTTCTCCTTATGTTCTTGGTTTCCTTGGATTTCTACATCCCTTTTGGGGAGATCTTTTAATAGATTGTTTTTTAATTCTTTGATTTCTACCCTGATGGATTTTTGTATATCTTCCTTGGTATTTTACATTTCTTTCTTATTGTCATTCATCTTCTTTTGCATTTCTCTTTTAAGGTTCTCTTGAGAACTTGATAAATCCATCGTTTTCAACATACTACCATCTATTTCATTACCTTTCTTCTCTAATTAAGATAACCTAAATTCTAACTCTTCATTTTCATTATGAGTCAAGGATGAACCTTTTGTGTAGTAGCTCTCTTTGGAGGCATGCTGGAAAATAATAATAGTACTCTTTATCACAACTTTTAGTCACCAAAAAAGGATCTTCGACTAAGCAATAGTTAGGTCACTAGTAATTTACATATCTTAATTTGGAGAATATCAGAATGACTGAAGCTTTATTGGTATATCTCTAAGATTGGAGGTCTTTTGAATTTGAAAATTTGTTTTGTAATAAGATTTCTTTCTTGCAATTCCATATGCGTGAATTGAATTTGATGTGCCAACTGAATGTTATGGTAACTTTCCCAAAACCTGCTAATTTTATGGCCTCTTCTCACAATCAAACTTGTTGAGAGTGGCATGTGTCGAATTCTTCAAATATAATTCTAAAACTTGTACTTGAGCTACTTCTGTATGTCTCCTGAAATCCCTAAAGATTTCACAGAATGAGAATTCCCAAATAGAAAGATATAGAAAAAATACCAAGCTGACATGTTTTAAATTTATTTCCTGAACATTCACAAACCTTTTTTTCATGCAAACTACAACAACATCTTGATGTTCATAGGAGTCTAAGATGCTTACAATAAACATGGCACAACCTTAAGAAATAGACCGCAGAGGGTTCATCAAAATTACACAACTCAAAACTGTTTAGAAAGCCACTGGAAAAAATCTCAAGGGACTAATAGGACATTGATACATATACAATCCGTATAAGCTTCTAGCCCAATCTAAGAATTGTGCAACATAGAAGAACAAAGGAACTAACATGATTTTAATCTGTTTGAAACACATTGACCATAGAAGAGTCGCTCGAAGATTCATATATCTAGCTATAGAAACAAATGATCAAAAGACTGTTCAAAATGTGACTTAACATAACCGACCAATCGTTCAAGAAAGCTGATAAAGGCCAGAGAAGTGTCATTCTCCTTTGATCCATTCTTCAAGGGAGATTATTCCATTATGAAGTTGGAGCCCTTTCTTTGAAACAATATCAGCTTTCTTGTTGAAATCTCTGTAGATGTGAAAAAAACAGAAGTATTGTAACTCCAACAATAATTTCTCAATATTTGACTTCCAGTAACTTAAGTTTCAAACTTGTAAATCAGATTTATTGCTTAGCTAGTTAAAAATAACTTTAGTCTCCCCCGATCATAAGCTTAGGAATGTTTAGTGCCTTTGCCAAAAATAAGAGAGCCCAAACCGCTAAGAGTTCAACTTTTGTGTTGGTGTCTTGACCGAGGCCAAGACTTGCTTTTAAAAAATGATTTTGGGAGAGAAAAATGATGAAGCCTCCCCCCCACACACCACATTGACAAGCACCATCAAAAAATGCTGAGGTAAGATCCGTATCTAGAGAAGGAAAGACAAACATTCTTTTTTGAATCACTTTTTCTTTAGGGGGAAATTCTCTTAAGAAAGCCACCACTTTGGAAATAGTCTGCATCAAATTTGGAGAGATGTTTTCAAAGATATTTTTGTTTCTTAAGACCCACAGACTCCATGTAATGAAGATAGGAAGGGCCTGTACCCTTTTCATATTACTATGCCAGTAAAGAAGGCACTCTTCAAAGGATCTAAAAGAAACTGGAACAATGAATCCTGTTGTTGAAAGAACATTTGACAAAAGTTCCTTTGCAATCTCACAATTGAGAAACAGATGGGATATGCTCTCCTCGCATGCCCGGTATAAACAACAGGAATTGGGACCCTGGAAACCCTTTTTTTGTAGATTGTCCCATGTAAATTTTTTATTTCTCAGAACCAACCATGAGAGCGTTTTAAGTTTAGTGGGGAGATTTCATTTCCAAATTTTTGCCGACCACCAATGTGATGCTGCAGGCCATAAAAAAGGGGATATGGCCATGTAAGCCGATTTGGCATCCACACTGACCGACGCATTATTCCAACCCCAAATTAAATTATCGTCCTCGTTTGAGAGATGAACTCCATTTTGAGACAAGGTATTGATAAGTCTTTCCCATCCTATGACGAGGCTACCTTCCAAATAAAGATTGGAAGAGGTAAGCCATCGACCCTTGGAGTAGTCAAAAGGAAAGGAATTGAAGGCTTGGGCAAGCATATATAGGCCTTTTGAATTGAGAATATTTATTAGAGGCTCAAAAAACAAACAACAAGGAGAACCACCTAGGAAAGGGTCTTTATCTAGGCGAATTTGGCAACTGTTCATAACCTTCCAGATTTACCATTAAAAAAGCCAAGAGAAAGAAGACATAAGGCCCCTCCAAACTAGAAAGCTAGAAAAGGAACCAAAAATAGAGGCAAGATTCCGGATTTAGTAAATTAAGGAGAGTCTTTTAAGATATTTATCCTTAATGACCTGGCTCCACAGCCCATTCCTGAACAGAGCTCCCCAAAGGTTTTTTAATGTAAAAGCTTTCCCAAACTAGGATAGGTTTTTTAATCCCCAAGCCCCCATGCTTTTTGGCCTGGAAAGAGATTCCCAGCTGGTTTTCAACTTCCCCCAAAGTGACCTGTCTACCAATATGGGTAGCCTCCTCAGAGAAAAATCGAGGGCGCTGATTAATGGCCTGCAATTATTGGCAAAAGGCTGCTTGAAAAGAGACGAAAAGTGAGAAACTGCTGCCCTTTTTAGATCTTCTTGAGATGAGATAATATTTCCATTAGTCTCCTTCAGTTCCCATTGTTGAAAATGTAACTAGTTTCGGTCTTCATAATTGTTGTACTCATTTCAATATGTATCCTATGTAACAAACAAGAAAAGAAAGAAAGTTATTATTATTAAAGCATGGGTTTCATGCTCATTATTGATGGTCTTCTAGGTAAAAGCATGTTCTTTGTGCTTTTATGGTCTGTTAGGTCTTAGGATTTATTGTCACGAGTCAATGAAGTCAACATCATGTTTATAAGACCCTTCCAGGCAATTTGTAATTGTGAAAAGAATTATTGCTGAGTCTAGCAAGTCTTGGAAACTCCAAGAGTACAAGTCGGCCCTGGGATCATCAAAGTCGACCTAAAGGAGGGAATTTGACCCCTTGAGAAGGCTATATAAAGGAGCAGTTCGACTTCATTTGAGACTCACTCACTCACAAGTTCGATCTACAAGAAAGAGTTCGATTTGTAGCTAGGAAAGGTAGAAGGAGAGCGAAGGTCTAGAAGAAGATGCAAGGATCAAATTTCTTGGTTTTGGGCTCTATCTCTCTCACACTTATGGGTTACAAAAATAGGATGAAGTTGTAGGTCCGAGTTGTAGTAGGACAAACTGCAAAATCTGGTAGCTAGGAGAGGCAAAACCCTTATCTTGACATTGTTGACGTTGGGGAGAGTTGTCTTCCTCTAAGTAGGTCTCAGGAAGAGGTTATGTTAGGGTTTCCAAGAAGCTGCTAGAACAAAGTTTCTAGGTTGAAGTTGCAGGTCGAGTAGCAGTGCTATAGTTGGTAGGTCGAACTTGCATGGTGTAGTAGTTTGGTGCAAAATAAAGGAAGGACTTGAGAAAGGGGCGATTTGGTACTAGGAGAAGGACTTGGTCTAGGGATTGGGTCTTTGTATCTCATTTGAAGCAAATTCTAAGAAGGGAATAGTTTTCAGGTTTTCCCCTTGGAGGGGTTTTCCCTGGCTGAGAGTCTATATCTGTGTCCTCTTTTTGTTACTGCCATTGTTCTTGATATTGTTTGATGAAAGATCTAAGTAAAGACTCACAAGCACTATAAAGGTTAAGGAAAATAATATATAATAATTGCCGCTTTGCATTTTCTAATGTGGTATTAGAGCTAAGTTGAACAAGGAAGGTAGCTGGAAAGGACACTAGGAAGGATTGTTGATCAAAATATAGGAAGCTCTCGAAGCCCGAAAGAAGACTACAAAATTGTCTCTTGAAGGGATCTGGTTAAAGGCTCGTTGGTAGAAGCCCTTCTAATGCACTGTTTCTACATTGAAAAAGATCAAGACTATATCAATCTCGCAAGGAGGGTGTTGATCTCGCAAAAAGGAAGTCTATTTTTGAGGCATCAATCTTGAAAGTTGTTGGTGGAGGAATCTTAGGGAACATCTTTCAAAGACCATCAAGAACTCTCCAAAGGTGTTGAAAGAATCAAGAAGGCTGTAGACATCATTAAGAAAAATTTTGGTCATCAAGTCACATATTATCACATCATGCTTGAACCTTCAAGTCATATGGGTTCTTTCTGCAAAGAGAGCAACAAGCTCATTGGGCCATCAAACTATCTAGCATAGAATAAAATAATTGACTTGATATTAACTAAACAAGAAGTAATGGAATATGTTACTGGGGAAATTACTGAACCTGAGAAAGATAAGACAAAAAAACTAGCAAAATACAAGAAAGGGGAAGTAAGGGCACAAAGGATCATAGTGGAATCCATTAAAGATTCTCTTGTTCCATTTGTTGCAAATTTGAAGACTTCCAAGGCCATGTATGACAAGCTAGTGAATTTGTATTCAGTAAGTACAACAGGACAAAAGGTGTTGTTGAGAAACAAGCTGTATAGAATGAAGAAGTCAAAGGATGAGGATGTGGCATCCTTTCTCATGAGAGTCTCTCAACTAAGAGACCACCTGCAAGGACTTGGGGAACCTATTACTGATTCATATGTAACCATTTGTGTACTGAATGCATGCCACCAGAATGGAGCAATTTTGCAACAAGCATCTACCCCAAGAAGGATTCAATTCCCTTTGTGTTGAAATTTGGTATCGAAGGACAGGTGGTTCCCTAAGGCTTTGATCTTTGGTCTAGGGAAAAGTGTCCAAAAGAATTTAATTTTTCTCCTAAAGTGACTTTATAATTTTTTATAAAGTTAAATCTAATTTAAAAGTGACTTTAAGTGATAAAGTTACTAAAGTCTAATTTTAAAGTGACTTTAATAAAGTCAATGTAAAATTAGAAAGGAAAAGTGACTTTGGAAATAAATGACTAAGTGGGTCTTTATTAAAGTGGAGTGAATTAAAAAAATAGAAAGTGAGATTTAAATGAGCATTTAATCTCAGCCCTTGATCTCAATCTATTTCAGCCATTGGATTTAGGGATCACCCAAAAGTCACTTAGGGTTAGATTAAGGGAGGAAAAGGAGGAAAAGGTCATTCATTCTTTCATGAGCAGATTGAGAGAAGGAGAGCAAGAGAGCAAGGGAGATTTCTAGATAGGGAGGAGAAGGAGACAACAGCTTGGTACACATTCCAAGGCAGCAGTTTAGCAAATCCGTACAATTGAGTGAGCACATTGTAAAAGGCAGATTTTTGGGCACGATTTTCAAGAGGACGTACAACAGATTTACTGCACAAAATCGAGGGCCGTAAATTTTTTTTGTTTTGCATAGAAATCGAGGGCCGTACAACAGATTTTCTGCACAGAAATCAAGGGTTGTACAGCTGATTTTTTGCACAGAAATTGAGGTCAGTACAACAGTCCGTACAACAGTCGTACAATAGTTTTCCAGGGCACGGAAAACAAGATAAGTTGTAAAGTTTGTTTGCTGAATTTTTGCTGAATATTTCTCACTGTAAAAAGGCATTTTCAGAAATAAAGAAGAGCTCTCGAACTGGTTTTCCCCAAGAGTTGTAGGGGGTTTTTCCAGGGTCACCTTGACCAAAAATCACTGTGTTTAAATGTGTTAAATCACTGTTTGTACCTGCTGATTTTTTATTTCTGCATTTTCCAGCATTCTGTAAAATTTCAGAATTTGTGTTTTTCAGAAAATTTTATTTTATTTTATTTTTATTTTTATTTTTTATTTTTTATTTTTATTTTAGTTGTTGAATGTATGGATATGGGAAAGGGCATTTAACTATATGGGAGAAATAAGGTGAAACTGAAAACGGGGGTGGGAATTGAGAAATTTTTACACTTTGATGAGTTGTGGGTGCAATGCATATTAGAAGAATCAATGAACATGGTCAAAGATGATATTGGATTTGATGAGCAATCTCAAGCCTTTCTAGCTTGAGTCAAGAAGTTGAAGAAAGGAAAGTTTGGTAAGTCCAAGAAGAAAGACATGTCCAAAGTACAATGTTTTGGATGTAATGAATTTGGACACTTTAAGAGTGACTGTCCAAACAAGCAGAACAACAAGAAAAAGGAAAGGCGTGAAGCTTATGTAGCTGAGGCAGTGGGAGAACTTGAGAAGAAAGCAAAGAAGGAAGAAGTGAAGGGTCTTTACTACTAAAGAAGGTTCATTGACTGTCATGTGCTTTGAGAATATTTTTTCTTTTAGAATAATATGTTTTGCATAATATAATAGAAAGAAGCATATGATAGGAGCATGTCTAGAATTTACATGATTAAATTGCTTTGTAGAGATCATCTAAATAGATGGATAGATAGACCATTTTCGTATATTTATCACTCAGGCATTATCTAACATTATGCTAGAGAAAGTCATCATGCTTAGGCAGATCATCATGATCTTGGAAGAACCATAATTATGAAAGGTTCTTGGAAGCACTATGACAAAGGTTAGTAGACATTCCATGTAATGTGGAATCAATACTGGTAAAGGGATGAAGGAATGCAATGGGTCAGGATACAGGCTGTTTGTGAGATATATAAATAGCTAGATGATCGGATAAAAGCATAGGAATGCATGCTGGATATAAAACTTTGGATAAGATTCATGTATAGAATCTTGTGGAGAAAAAGTTGGTCATAAAATATTTTTAGGTATATGGTGTTGGAAAATCAGAAAGGCAGAAAGATTTTCTTTATGTTGATAATTACTTGTGATATTCTTATGTTCTTATTAACTTTCTTATGTTCTTCTTTTACTTCAGTTCATCAAGAAATTACCAAAACAATAACACGAAGATCACATACACTAGATGTAGGCGGACAACTAGGGAAGATGCCCTATCTAGAGGAAAACCCAGTCAACAACTCTTCCTTTAATAGTTTCACGAGAAGATCCAAGACTCCTTGACCTAGACTTAGACTTCCTCCAACCACCAAGTCAACCCTTCCCTTCTTCTGCAAATGATATCCTTCTAGTAACAACTTCGACCTAGTACTTCGATCTTGCTGCAGTAGAATTTCGTCTTTCCCAACAACTGAACTTCAACCCAATAGCAGAACTTCGAGCCAGCAACAAAACTTTGACCCAGCAAAATCCAGAATTTTTATCCCAACAACAGAACTTTGACCTAGCAAAAGCCAAAATTTTGATACCAGCAACAACCCAATAAATTCAAACGTGTGAGAGAGATGACCCAAAAAAACTTCAATCTAGCAATCCTTCTCCTTTCTCCTGCAATTTCGCACATTTTATGCTCCTATATCAAACTTGTGAGGGCTCATCTTCCAAATGAATTGAACTGCTTGTATAGAGATCCTTTTCTGGAGTTCTAATTACCCTCATGTAGGCCGATTTGATCAGGTAAGGGCCGACTTGGTGTGGAGGTGACAAATGACTTATTTTACTCAATATTAATTCTTTTTACATGATTCAAAAGCCTAAGAAGGGGGTCTCTTTAAATGGACAATGAATATTGACTCAAGACAAAACCTAGAAGTCCTCATTGGGAACTGACCTAAAACATGGCGACCCAAGCATGAAACCTATGCTTTAATAAGTCATAATAATAATAATAATAATTCATTTTTCTTTCTTTTGATAAATACATTTCATTATGACTCAAATACAATTATGAAGACTGAACCTAGTTACATTCTTCAACACTCCCTCTTAACTAGGGAGGTATTCATACTTACACACATATATACAAGTACATGGAAGATCTCAAAACACATGAACCATGAAGAATTTAGGCACTTACGGTGCCACAGACTAGATTCCTGACTAGGGCAATCTATTCGGGTGGGACTAAGATGGACTAAATTTTTCAACCTCTCTAGGTACCATTAGACTTACTTGCTAACCATCAACCCAAGGAACTAGGTGCGTAATGCAAGGTCAGAGCTCTATGACCAACGCCACCCTCCCTACTTCTGGAAATAGACATCAACACATACGTCGGCTAGATGTCCTCCGAGGCATTTTACACACACAATGCCTCAACACATCAAATTACTTTTGATCAAATAGATCGATAACCTCAAGCATGCTTTTCAAAAGCTTCAAGAGATTTACCTGAATAGTCACAACCCTAATCAGTAACAACCTTTCAATACTCATGAATAAAACAAACCTTCGGGGTCTTCAGACATCTTGATACTGCTTCACAATTTATCATAGTAGGACTTAGAGGCTTCCCAACAAGTCTAGATAGAAGTTTCCTCAATCATATAACTTCCTTTCCTACTTCACATGCAACAACAACGAAATCCTGCTTTCCTTCTTTCAACAACACCTCAATATACATTTTCCAATTTCTTCTTCAAGGTATTCATCATGACTATAATATGCCCTCCCTCTCAACTTGGAAGTTATACCCTTTCTTTTATACTTAGGGAAATCAACTTCTTTCTATGACATCGAAGAATCTTTCATGGCTTCCATTCTTCTTATCAGAGTCATCTTGATCATCATCATTTCATATAAGTTCCTTTCTCATGCTTATCAATCAAATCAACTTTACGTACGCATATCTTCAGCGTCTTGAAGATTATGTACCTGCACAATTTAGATAACAAGTACAACCAAATACATATATAGAAGCATGAACTTAACTATATCATAATGGAAGCATTAGACTTTAGACATCAAATACCTAAACTTAGCTAGGCTCATAATCAACAAGAGACATAATTTTAAACTTCAACTACTTGCTAGGGTTTTGTCATAAATCGTAGACTTCATCATCAAGACTTTGAGCAACTCAATCAAGATAACAGTCTTCATTATATCTAGGGTCTCAATATTTCTTCCAGAGATATCACATACTCTACTATAATATATTGCAAACCCTAGAAGCAATTCAAACAAGTATAGTTCTACAATGCATCCAACAACTTTAGAATTCATATGTTAGACTTCTACTAGGATTTAATACAAATCCTAGATTCCATACATGAGATACTAAGCTTCAACAATCAAAACCAATCACAACACAATCTAATATGATCAACTTCTACTAGGGTTTGTTGTAAACTGTAGATTCAACATCAAGGCCAAACAATATCATCACATCATATCCTAGAATATCAAACTTCTACTAGTGCTTGGTTGCAAACCCTAGAACTTATCAACAAATAGGTTAGCACAAATACATATCTAGGATTTCATAATCACACATCAACATATCAAAATCCATTAGGTAAGTCCAAGACACAAATATCAATACATTTGAAGTCATACATATAACGATCTTGATTGGACTAGGGATATGATCAGACAGACAAATATACACAGAGGGTTTCATTCCTAGGATATCATCTTACCTAAAATAAGGGTCTTGCTTATAAACCCTACCAAACCCTTAAGATCTAGGGTTTCAATACATAACACAACAAACCCTAATTTTCCAAAAACTCTTAAGGTCTATGATTTCAACACATAGACATTATCATCCAACCCTAAAGGACTCAGGTTCCCATAATACTCCAAACATGACATTACCATCAAAACCCCAAACATCAAAAGAATAATATTTTTCAGATTTCGTTAATAACACTAAGAAGACTAGGGTTTCATCAACAATATCGACACACCCTTAGATTAGGGTTTTATAGAGAACCTATTAGGGTTCCAAAAACATGATGATTTTAATGAGGGTAGATTCAATCTACTGATTAATCACCCATACAAGAATCTTTAAGATTCAAAGGTCCTAGACATATCACTTGTTAGTAATGTAAAGCAGATTCATTTAGAATGAATGAATGTACCTTTATCTTGAATAGAACACATCTTATGTTTTAAGACATACCTTTGAGATACTTTCTAGACAAACCTTACATGACATCAACTCCAATAGATCCTCTCCATACCCCTTGAGCATATCAGCAAGCTTTTCCTAAACAGGGAAAATATAAAAATAAATGTTACTAGCATCTAATACAAACACATTTGGATAGGAAAAGGAAAGCGAAATATAAAAGATAATACAAGGAGTAAGATACTTATCTTTGGAAAAATGGTGAGGGCTCCCTCTTAATCCAATCTCGAGGGATACCTATAACTTTAACAAAACAATTCAACAATGTTTTTCTAAAGCATGTTAAACCTACAAGTACTAAAAATCAAAGCATAAAGGAAAAACAATTCAAAACTTAGAATAGAAGGATATGTAAGGGATAGAGTCCCTAAGAGTCCCTAGCAAATAGGTCTTTGAATTTGGATCCTTCCATCTTGTTATTCTTTGGTGAACCTTCGTTGGCAATGTTTGCTCGATCCCTATCTCTTCTTTTATTCCTTGGATTCTTAGGACAATTTCTTCTATAATGACCCTTCTTGTGACAATTGTAGCATTCAATCTTGGATAGGTCTATCTTCTTCCTTGGCCCTTTGGACTTCTTGAAGGTTCCTTTATTCTTGTGATAGGCATTCGAGATTTTCTCTTCTTCACTTTCCTTGTTGCTTACTAAATATATTCTGACTTCTTCTTGTCTGCATGCATTTTCGAAAGTAGGAGTATTCTTCTAAATCCCTTGAGCAGAATCTATGTTGGATATATATGGGATGATCCACTATTAGGCTCATGGTCTATATTTCTGTTTCTGTAAACTTTGCTTTCTCTGCTTCACTTGATTCATCTGTAGGCTTCTTTACTTTTCCTTTGACTAGATTTAAGATTTTATTCTTTTCAAGGATGAGATCTATCCTCCTTTTCCATGCCCTATAATTGGAGGCTCCTTCTAATTTGATTTCTCCCTTCAATGAGTTAGACATGGTTCTTGAATATAGTAGGCTTATATGATCCCCTTTGATGACCCTCATTCAACTTCTTGAGATTTCCTTATTCTCCTTTTAATAGAGCTTCAGACTGCCTTTTTCTTTCTTCACCTTAGCTCTGAAACCATGTTGGAAAATCAGAAAGGTAGAAAGATTTTCTTTATGTTGATAATTATTTGTGATATTCTTATGTTCTTATTAACTTTCTTATGTTCTTCTTTTACTTTTAGTTCATCAAGCAATTACCAAAACAATAACATGAAGATCACATACACTAGATGTAGGTGGACAACCAGGGCAAAACCCTTATCTAGCGGAAAACCCAGTCAACAACTCTTCCTTTAATAGTTTCATGAGATGATCCAAGACTCCTTGGCCTAGACCCAAACTTCCTCCAACCACCAAATCAACCCTTCCCTTCTTCTGCAAATGATATCCTTCCAGTAACAACTTCAACCTAGTACTTTGATCTTGCTGCAATAGAATTTCGACTTTCCCAGCAACAGAAGTTCAACCCAGCAACAGAAGTTCGACCCAACAACAAAAATTCGACTTAGCAGTAGAACTTTGACTTTCCCAACAACAGAAGTTTGACCCAGCAACAGAAGTTCGACCCAACAACAAAACTTTGACCTAGCAGTAGAACTTCTATCCAACAGAACATCGACCCAATAAAATCTATAATTTTGATCCTAACAACAACCCAATAAATTCACATGTGTGAGAGAGATGACCTAGAAAATCTTCGATCTAGCAATCCTTCTCCTTTCTCTTACAATCTAGCACTTTTTTCTGCTCCTATATCGAGCTTGTGAGACAGTGTCATCCAAATGAATCAAATTGCTTGTATATATACCCTTTTTTGGAGTTCGAATTACTCTCATGTAGGCTGACTTGATCAGGTAAGGGTCGACTTGGTGTGGAGGTGACAAATGACTTATTTTACCCAATATTAATTCTTTTTACATGATTCAAAAGCCGAAGAAAAGGTCTCTTTAAATGGACAATGACTCTAATGAATCAAGACAAAACCTAAAAGTCCTCAATGGGGACTTTGACCTAAAACATGATGACCCAAGCATGAAACCCATGCTTTAATAAGTCATAATAATAATAATAATTCTTTTTTCTTTCTTTTGATAAATACATTTCATTATGACTTAAATACAATTATGAAGACCCAACCTAGTTACATTCTTTAACATATGAATATATGATGCTTGAAAAGAATAAGAATGAGACTTTCTCTAGAATATATATAATAATGATTAACATATAGTATATACTATAGTCTCTGGAAGAAAAAGTCGTAACTTGGTAATCAAGTTCGATACATGGGCACTCTGATGCACCATGAGAAGGACCATGAAGATCTTAATGGACCGAGAAGGTCATCATGAGGTAAGTATGATTTTCATTATTATTGGTTATTTGGTTAACATATTAATTTTTCTACCCGAGAGAACATTGTAGGATATATGATGACAGTTGAGGCAAGTTCAGTTGTATGGATGAAGGATATTGAGGGAAGCTTGATATCCTGTACCTAGAAATTGTAAAGTCAAGTTATTGAGATTGAAAGGTAGCGGTACAAGAAGATAACTTGAAGGTAAAGTAAGGTCACTTTCAAGAAGCAACCATGATCAACTTGAAGTTTGGGAAGGTTCAATGTAAGGCCTTCATATCAAAGAAGAAAGTGATAAGCATGAAGATTGACTTGAAACCTATGACAAGATCGAAAAGAGAAGGTGGCTCCATGATACCTTGAAAGAAAGAAAGTTTGATGACGTAGAAGAAAGAGGGAGCCAGACAACTACGAAGAACTGGTAGTTGATACCTTTTTGAAGACAAGATGTAAGGCTTGTGAAGATGATTTCCCAAATAGAAAGGAAGTCTAGATCTCCTCGGATTTTGAGAGTGAGCAAAGGAGTCTCCTGGTATAGGAACAAGGTTCTATTCTCAAGATTAAAGGAGAATAGGGACATCCTCTCAGTTTGAGAGGGAGTGATGTTGGACATCACATGTGCATTCTCTTCTTCAGGTTAACGAAGAGAGAATGGAGGATTGGATAAGCATCTGTGGGTTCCTTGAGGATATAACATCCAAGGAAGGAAAGGGACCGACACTCTTTGAGGATGTGACAGATATCCAAGAGAAGAGTGGTCGAAGAGGACCGATATTCTTTGAGGAATCAGGAATGGAGATCCAAGATAAGAATAGTCCTGAAAAGACATACCTTGTAGACATTCAGATGGGGTATGTATCTTGTAGAGATAGTATGATATCACACGTAAAGCCTCCCAGCATAATGCTCTTGATTAAGGTAGAGCTTGTCCAGTTAAGCCTCAGGGACAACGTTGGTCTTGATGATGATGCTTACAATATGGCTTATCAATCCGACTCTTCTTGAGAACTCTTTAGTTTGAGGTATGATGTTGTAATGGTTGTACAATTATGAATACCTCCCTAGTTAAGAGCGAGTGTTGAAAATGGAACTAACTTCGATCTTCATAATTGTTGTATTCATTTCAATATGTATCATATGTAACAAAAAAGAAAAGAAGAAAGAAAGTTATTATTATTAAAATTAAAGTATGGGTTTCATGCTCATTATTGATGGCCTTCTAGGTAAATGCATTTTCTTCATGCTTCTAGGGTTTGTTAGGTCTTAGGATTTATTGTCATGAGCGAATGAAGTCAACATCATGTTTATAAGACCTTTACAGACAATTTTTAATTGTAAAAATAATTATTTGTTAGTGTAGAAAGCCCTGGAAACTCCAAGAGTACAAGTCGGCCATGGGATCATCAAGTCGGCCTAAAGGAGGGACTTCAACCCCTTGAGAAGGCTATATGAAGGAGCATTTCGACTTCATTTGAGACTCACTCCTTACAAGTTCGATCTACAAGAAAGAGTTCGATCTGTAGTTGGGAAAGGAAGAAGAAGGAGAGCGAAGGTCTAGAAGAAGCTGGAAGGACAAAATTTCTTGGTTTTGGGCTCTATCTCTCTCACACATGCAAAATTCTAGGGTTTTTGGGTTGCAGAAACAAGCCAAAGTTGCAGGTTCAAGATGCAGTAGGACGAAGTGCATAATCTAGTAGCTGGGAGAGGGAAAACCCTTATCTTGACCTTGTTGACCTTGGGAGAGCTGTCTTGCTCTAAGTAGGTCTTAGGAGGGGGCTATATTAGGGTTTCCAAGAAGCTGCTATAACGAAGTTGCTAGGTTGAAGTTGCAGGTCGAGTAGCAGTGTTGTAGCTGGCAGGTTGAAGTTGTAGGGTGTAGCAGTTTGGTGTAGAATAAAGGAAGGACTTGAGAAAGGGTTGACTTGGTAATGGGAAGACTTGGTCTAGGGATTGGGTCTTTGTATCTCATTTGAAGCAGATTCTAAGAAGAGAAGAGTTTCCAGGTTTTCCCCTTGGAGGGGTTTTGCCCAGGCTGAGAGCCTATATCTGTGTCCTCTTTTTGTTACTATTATTGTTCTCGATATTGTTTGATGAAATATCTAACTAAAGGAGATAAAGAAGATAACTAAAGACTCACAAGTACTATCAAGGTTAAGGAAAATAAGATATAATAATTACGCTTTACATTTTCTAACACCCATATGTCATTATTCACTTTCCTATGAGTGGCATACTTGTGAATTTTTTTGTGTTGCCATCCCCCTGAAAAACCCAATTTTCCCTACTCTTGATTCTCTAGGACTCATTAAGATTTAAAATGTGTAGTTTCTTCCACTGGAGATTGCACAGGTGACTTTTGACTTCTGATGGGAACGAGTCTATGAAGAAGGATCGACTGAAAAAGTTGTATCCCTGTTCGATAGAAGCAAGTTCACATTCAGAGATTTCTTCCTTTCCTTCTCCCATCTAATCACTACTTTCTTCAACATGTTTAACTTATAGGAGAGGGAGTCCATACCATAAGCAAATTTCGGCATTTCTAGCTTAGGCTAGTAGCCTCTATCGAGATTATTAAAAGACATATCCTTGAGCCATGTATGATTAAATTTGAAGGGATAGAAGGATTTTGAATTCTGAAAGTCAAGCTCAAGGAAAATGGGCATGTGATCTAAATACTATCAAAGACAATCCAAGATTTATATTTGCTTATGGAAGAAGCCAAATTTTAGCCATTAAGAAGCAATCCAACCTTTTTGCAATCCCTTCACTACCTACCCGACCATTTCTCCAGGTGGGGCTATTAGAAGGACAAATGTCAATCAAATTCACACTTTGGAACACGTTTGTGAAATGAGAAGCCAAATGGTTCATCTTGGCCCTACTGCCCCAAACCTCATTGGCTGACATAGTTAGATTGATATCTCTGGCTAGGAGCAACTTGTTACAGCCGAGGAGGCCACTAGGGTGGAAGGTGTCCCAAAAACCTATTTTATCTTCGTATGGACCATAAACATTTGCAATAATCAGTAGACCAAAGAAACCCCTCAAATATCCTTCCATAATAATGCCCACCTTCGACTGGAATGCATTGAAAGATGCTTGTGAAGGATCCCAAATAGCCGCTAAACCCCCAGATTGGCCATCTGTATCTGATGCACATACACCACCCAAAACAAATTTTTGAAAATAAATCCATGGCTTTAGCTCCTAACACCATAGAATCTTGAAACAACATCACAGAGGGACGATAAGTCTCTATTAATCTCTTGAGGGAAAGGAATTTGGAGTTTCCTCTGAGCCCCCTTACAAAATCATTTCTAACCCCCATATGTGGGCTCCTGCACTCTAAGGGCCCGAAAAGAGGAAGCAACAGAGGGGGAATTCAGAGAAATGCAAGAATCCCGAGAGGAGTCATCCCTAACCATGGATTTTTATTTTTATTTTTTGATAGTAATGTTTATGTCAGAGAAGACTGGGATGTCCACTAGGGATGGGGTCAATGAGTTGAGAATTTGTAAAGGGGAGGGCTTCATTCTGCTGAATGACATAATGAAAGACAGAGGGATACAAGAGGAGGGATTTGAGGCACAAGAATACATCAAAGCTGTCGCGTGGATCAGGGGAGGAAAGGAGTTTATATCCAGAGTGCCTATACGCTGTGACTAACTCCCAGAGGACGAGATGAGAGAGCGAGGGTGGACCAATGGGACAAGGGAGGAAGAAGCTTGAAGGAATAGGGGAGGCAGAAGAGGGGCTGGGGGGCTAGAGGGAGAAAAGCTTGATCATGAAAAGGAGTTATGAAGCCATTATTGGCTAGATTAAGCCCTAAAACAGAGAAATAATTTTTTAACAAACAAACATTCGAAGAGGAAGAACGACCATATGAAACAAAAGAATATTTAAGATCATCCAACATAACCATGTGTATTGGAGATAAAACCAAAATTAAAGAGTCTTGGAATGGAGCTACCTGAAGTGAGAAAGTATCCAAAGAAATTAATTCTTGCTGAGAGCTGCTGGGAGGAGCTCTCGAGTCCAACAACACCTCTGCTGGCTCAAGTTGCTGTGAGGAAGGAAACGAAAAGTCCGAACTGAATCCAGCAGACCTAGACAGATTCAAATTATGAGAAGCCGAAGAGCTTTTTCTGAGGTCCCAGACGAGACTCCTTCATCCAATTCCAAGGCTGACGGGCCAACATAGGAGGATAAGAAGTCCCCCATTTACATGGAACTTTTTCCCTTAAATTCAGGAACGTGAACACTACGTGACTTCCGACAATCCTTCCTCAAATGAATAGTCTGGTGTTAGCTAAGGCACCGGAAGGGAACTTTCCAATAGTCCAAGCGCTGGACATAAAATGTTTGTCGCAAGAGATAACCAATTCGTTAGGGAGCCACTCCTCAGTGTCCATATCCACAAGATCCATGCAATCCTTTTATCAAACTCCACTTGAGATTTATTGTTGAAGAAAAATTTCCTCAAAATGTTTGCAATACTGATGAAAATATTCCTTGACAAAAGTTCAAGCGGAAAACTTGGCAGTTTAACCCAGAAGTATTTAAGTATTTTAGCTGAGGTTTCTCACTAGAGTGGTTAAATATGGTGTGCCATCTTTGGGTTCAAAGAAAGCCTTTATTGTTCACCCACGAATTTTTCGAAAACTTCATCAAATCTTCCTCTCGTAAGAAGTGAAACACAAGCTAGTCATTTGCTAGAAGGCTAATCTTCGAGTACCCAAGAATGTGTTTCCATGTCGACTCAACCCATTTTTGGATACTTCCTTTGGGGAAAGAAATATAGAACATCTTGCCTAACAACGTCCGCTGCAGAAGACTCTATACCCTATTCAGGTTGACATCCACCCCGAGACTCAATGAAGGTTTGTTCTCACTTGCTTTGAGATCTTTCTAAGGTCTCTGATTCCTTGCCACCTTATGGCGCAGATTAGAGCGAACCGACGAAGGAAACAAAACTTTGTGAGGCTCGAGTTGGGGGAATGGCTCCGACTGAGAACTTTTCATTAATTGGAGCATTTAATGCCTCAAATCCTCGACCAACTTCTTCAACCTTTGTTCCCGCAGATACATTTCAACCCAAAGACACTTGACCTGCAAGCTGGGTAACACCCTCCTCAAGACTCGGACAACTTAGACTAGCTCCCTGAAAAGCATTACGGCAAGACACAGGAACCTGAGGGGAAGCGGGAACTTTCAACAATGGAAAAATAGGCGGAGCCTCATCTGGTTCCCCCCAAGTGCTGAAATCAAGAGTCAGGTTTGCTTGACATCATTGACAGAGAAAAAAGACAAGAAGGAACCAAACAAAAAGCTGATGCACCACTGGCCGCCACCAGGGAAGACGGGAACGAGGACGAGACTGAATGACTAGAAAAGGGAAGAAAACCACCTTAGAAATCGTCACAGAAAAAAACATCTAACAACACCCTGATACCCAGAGGAAAACCCCGAGAAATCCGCCTTGCAAAAAATCTTGTGACTCATGTTGGAGAGAAAAAAGAAAAGCGCATACAATTGACAAATCCCTCCCGAAGATAGGGAAAGGACGACAACATAACACCACAAATCACTGGCCAAGAGACAACATGATCTAACAATCTACATGGTTCTAAACTACGAGAATCCAACCACACACAAGAAAGTTGAAGCCGCCATCAACTGTTCACAAACCTTAGCTTCCGTAGGGTATAACTCCGAAAGTATAACAAACCAAATTTTGAAACTTGAATTAGTTATTCCCCAAGATTTCTCCTTAATATGGACCAAGTTTTACTTTTTGAAGCCTTGTAGAAAAAAGGTTAGCAAAAATGCCAAACTAACCCATTTGAAACTGATTTTTGGAGCATATAGAAACCATAACTTACTTGGATCATATCTCTGAAAATATAATGAACCGAGATTTGTAAATTGAGCAAGATGTTCGCCACGATTTTACCTCAACGTAGTCCACGTTTCACGGCCTAAGGCCTCACAGGAAAAAAAGTTATAGCGAAAATGGCGAACTGACCTGTTTGAGACAGATTTTAGGAGTATTCAGAAACCTTAACTTCCTTGGAACATTTCTTCGAGAATACAATGAACCAAGATCAGAAAATTGAACCTGAGTTTGTAGGAGATGTCTTCTCATTCTTCTCTAAGTTTCACCATCTGAAACCTCCAAGAAAAAAAGTTATAGCGAGAATGTCATGTTCACCTGTTTGAAGCAACAAAACCCTAGGATCATGAGCTTTGATACCAATTGTTATGATCCTTGCGACTTAAAAATGATAAGAAACCAAAAATTGTTGTCCTCTCCGAGGGGGTACAATTATAATAAAATGGGACCATGAGGGGTTCTAGCCTACATAACAATATGATGATAGAATTTTAGTCTCTCAATATATAGGACTTAATAAGGGGTTTTAGGGTTAAAATGAGGCTTATATATGGCTTAACACTATCCAACCTGTCTTCAAACTTGACTGGTTGCTGCCATTTCTAGATTTGAACAAATAATTTGTCGTATGCTAATTCCTTTTAGCAGTCACAAAAATTTATTGCTGGTTTTCTGCTGTGCAAACTAGGAAATCGACTTCCTCCTTTTTAGATATGCTTTGATACCATGTATTTTTTTAACGCCAATAAATGGCTATTTATTTCCTAGTAACTTTTTCCTTGCTGATCATAAATTAAATTTCAGTTTCACTGAATAAAAAGTATCACTGGGCATTTAATTGGCAAATAATAAATTTCAGCGGAAGCAAAAATTAAACTAGTCCCCACAAATATGCCCATAGAAGTTACCCCCGTTCAAATCTGTTGTTCATTCAAATAATTTCACAACGTATAAGGGCTCCTTTATTGGGAAAACGGCCCACTGAGGAAAATATAAGCTACAAGTTACAACAATTATAGAAAAAGTTATTGGGCACCCATATTGTTGTACAATCCTCTGTTTTCTTGGAAAACCCCTGATCTGCAAATCTGCCTTTTACAACTTGCTGCATGGCCTTCCGTGTGACTGTTTGGTCTGCATTTGTGCAGATGTACAACTATGCTATTTTCTGTTGTACGCCAATGCAGTATGATGGTGTTACTGCTCTGCAGCATTGTCAATGGCTTGAAAGGATTCAGCTTAGCTTATTTTGAATCACTATATTGTTGGGTCCACACAAAAAATGGTTACTTGATACAGAGATCCAAGTGATCAACATGACATCGGGAATCTTTTGAGATAGGTCTCTTGCAATGATGTCTGCAAAACTCATCTATTTTATTTTAATCTTTTTAAAATCTGAGTGCTCCTATGGGAGTATTACTCCCAACTGATTATTATTGCGTGATAGAATTTCCAAATAACTTCCTAGATGCAAAGATGATGGAATTTTTCTGGCTGTTGTTGTAGAAGCTAGGGCTCTGTGAGCCCTAGAGATAGAGGAGTGTTAGATGCTATAATGCTCTAATATACTTGGGTCCAACAATAGTGCAGAGTCCAATATCTCAGGGCATTAAAGAGGCTCAATCATGCCCTTAGCCATATGATCCGACTACCCATGTTCTACAGAGTGACCTCCCTGAGTGCTGTTGTTAGTGTACTATAGCAACAAGATGGCCAATTTGTTGATCTAGAGTTGGTTTTAGGTTTACCTAGGGGACTTTCAATATACTCAAAGGTATGTAGTAGTGAGATTCTGTATACAGGTGTTGTCTAATGTGATACTAATCTAAGGGGTACCAATAGGACAAGGGTTTCCAACAAAGTGATTCTACTTGTATTTCCTGTGTGTGTTATTTCCCAACAACAATTTTATCCATTAAATGACAAGTCATTGTGTTATTTAAATTTTAAAGACATCAAAACATGTGTCTTGCCTAAGAAAAATTTCTACTAAAATTCGGAGGTGTGTTGGCTTAGGCAAGAGCTTTGATACTACTTGTAGTGTTCCTTAACCCTTTAATTGAAACATAACCAATTATACAAAGAATATAAATGTGCCATTTTGTCTTGATACCCATGTATTAAGATCATCTGAAGAAGGAAACAATGTTCACTTGCCTCTTAAGGTGGGGTGACCTTTCACCGAATAGAGCTCCACCTACATAACACAAGATACATTCCATAATTTCCAATTTTTTCAATAGTAAAAACCCTAACTATTTGTGGTTGTCACTAATGGGTACCAAGTTCCAACTACCTAGTGGACCTTATGAGGTGGACTTTTTTATATTAAATAAATACACTACTATCCAATGGGCCTTGTTCAAAGAGGATGGCTGCATACAACAATTAACTAACTCCTGCAGGGTTGTGGCACTCCAGTGTAGGTTGAGGTAACCTGTGTAACTACATCCATGAGTAACTACAAGAATAATAGACACTTGTTCTGGTTTCTCATCTGTGCAAATATTGGGTTTGTTCAAGTTGCTCAGCTTATGGTGCCTACATGTTTTTTAAGGTTGCTTCTTAGTTCTTATAGCAGTCACTGTGATATTTCCTTTGCATGTCTGAATCTCAATTGCTAATCTGGGAATCATGAAAGTGCTAGTTCATTTTTTCGCGTGTACTAAAAATTGTCTTTTTGTTGCATATATGAAACATCACAAGTAGTCATGGCTCTGGTAAAATAGAGTTCTTTTATGGGAAAAAAGATAGAAAATGACAGTTCTTTAAACCAAACATACATTTTCAGGTCAATGAACACAATTGTGTTTCATATTTCCTTTCTTTTCTGGTTGGTACCAAAAGTTCAGAAAGTTCTGCTTGCCCAATCTTACAACCATAAATCATATTTTCAAAATTCAATAAAATTTAGAACACATTGAGTTTTATATCTAAATGTGAAGATGGATTATCTCAACATTGATCAGTTTACTGTCTTATATGATCCCCTGTGCAGGTTACCAAGAAAAGTGATATGAGTGATTTTTACCGTAACCTGCTAAAAAAGAATGTTGCATTTGGGGCAAATTCTCATAAAACAGAAGTTACAGTTATGCCTTCTCGGCAGCATGTTGAATCAGAAATAAAGGCCCAGCCTTCAGAACTTCACTTGGAAAAGTCACCTGAGTCTACAAGGAGCATAATGGAGGAATCTAGAGCTCAAGTAAAACAAAAAATAAGTGAGGATGATATTGACAAATCCAGTCTGTTACAGCAAAAGGACAATGTACAAGAACCCAGATCACCTGATAGTGGTTTACCAAGTGAAAAGAGAGCAATCAGTGCGAACATTGGGATTAAAACTGAAACTTCAAGTGAGTCTGTCAACGTTACTCTCCATGATCACAAACGAAGCCAAGAAGCATTGGCTGCAGCAAAGGAACGCTATCTGGCTCGCAAGAGAATGCGAGAAGGCTAATTTCTTCATGCTTGTATACTTAAATCATTGAATACTGTTTTAATCTGATCAGCCTTTTACTTTACACAGTCGAGAGTGGAAGCTAGAAGTTGGTTCCATCTCTTTCGCTGTGTGATCTCATTAATGTATCATACCTGTTTTCTTGGGACAAGGCTACATTAAATATATGGTCAACTCCTGCACAGACGAGGGACTTGGATGTTACAGCCTTGAAAGGTGGAGTCATTTCTCCTTATGAAGTCATCAAGTCTTGTGGTCATAAGATTCGTAGGCTTATAGAGACATTGTACCTCGCACATTTTATGAGTTTCAAGTGGATTATCCTTATCTTTATTTAAGGAATTCGCACATTTTATGAGTTTCAAGTGGATTATCCTTATCTTTATTTAAGGAATTTCCACTGACATATAGAAACAGTATGTTTAGTATGCATGCTTTTAGAAGACATTGTCCAATACATGTCATGCTTGTTTATGTACATGGTTAAGCTACAGAATGTTATTTCGAGATGTCAATATGAACCTAGCAGACAGCAATAAATTTAAAAGGATTTTTAACCCATTAAGTCTATTCACATAAATTTGATATTTGTAACCTAAGGTAAGTTAAAGCTAAAGCTGCTGATTTTGTAAAAAAATTTAGTGATAAAAATTAACTACACAATAGTATGGATTTTATTTGTATATATTTTTAAACCTGGATATTTATCCACCAAAAAAATGAAATGCCCAGCTTGAATTTTGAGCCTTCCTAATATAATCAAACCGCTGTAATGCAAGCTTCTTCATTATTATTATTGGATTTAAAATATCATTGAATTTAACAAAATGGTTATATCCCTACTGTATAGGATGACAGTCGTGTTTCCACTAATTTATTGTGTTTCTGCTAATTTATTTGTTGCGTCCAAATAGATTTGACTCATGCTTTTGTTGGAACAAAGCTAGAATGGATCAAAATATTGTCGTACCAAGTTTGATAGAAGTAATACCAGAATAAGTGCACCATTTTTTCTGACATGATTGGTGTCTCTTAGTGATTGTCTTGTTTACTCCATTTATCCTTGTAGAGGTAGAGTTTGGTGCAAGTGTTTTTGAAAAAAAGGAAAGATCCTAGAAATTTAGAGTGTAAATATGGATAAAGATTTGTTTGATTTGAGTAGGATTTAAGATTGATATTTACTCTAGGGTGTTTAAGAGGATCTTTTATAGTTAGGTTTGCTTAAACTCCATTTTATAGGAAATATTTAATTTCAATAAATATTATTTTCACGAACTACATAGTAATCATAGTTCTTATTTTTAGATATAGACTCTAAACAACTGAAAAAATATTTTGACAACTAAAACATCTTAAGAATTCAAAATTCAGGTAGTGACCTTGGTCTTGATAAAAAAAATATGTTCATACAAACCAATCTGCATAACAACTTCAACTTTTCTGCCAAAACAAAGTTTTTAGCAACTTGGACTTCTACCTATTAAAGCAATGTACAATCTAATTTTGATGGGAAACAATGTGACTGAGAAACCAACTGCTTAAACATACAACATGATGAAGTTTTGTTGATTCTTAGGACATTTTAGGCATTTGCATCAGTTTCAAATACGGGTGTCTTCTCTGATAGTCATCTTGTGTAAGCACTAGACCTTGTAGTGATCCGATCCCAAATGCCTTAGCCTAACAAAATTTGAGTTGCTTTAGTACATGAGTATTGTTTAGTTGTCTTAGTGGCTTTAATATATTGTCTATTGTTTTTTTCGTGACACTGAAATCATGTTTCCATCATTCATCATGTCAACGTCCTTCAGACTTGCATGCAATTCAGATGAATATAATACTGCAATTTTAACACATTTTCGTCTTTGCATTGGCCTCCAAGGGGAAGATTTTTTTTTTCAAATCAAGGAAACCTAATGGACTGACCAATCCAACACGAGGAGTAACTGGAATTAAGCTTACAATTGCCCATGCCCGTGGATGGAGTACAATTTAGCAAATCAAGTAGGTCATGCAAGGTGGCAACACACAAGTGAATGTCACCGAAATGTTAATTTCTGGTAAGCTGCGTTTGTAATTTGTGGGCTTTAGAATTTGAGGGGATTAGTCTTGAGATATAATGAATCTGCATGATCTTTTTTAAAAGGGTTAGAGGGTTATTGGAATGCATGTGTTTATAGATGCTTGATTATATTAGAACAAGTTTGTTAGTCTGGTTGGATCCCAAACTTGAATTGCACTAGTTGAAGTATTTACAATGCTAACTTCTTTGATCAGAAAGTTTTGAATTGCTAAGCATGATCAAGGCATTGCATTTGGGTTTAAATTTGCATTGTGGAGATGCTCTCATTCTTTGAGAATTTAACAAGTTTGGTAAGTTTGAATATGACAGAAAATTCATGAGAGAGATCCAACATGTTGATGGGGAGGTGGGTGGAGTGGGAGAGCTGGGGGGTGGGCGGATTGGGAGGGGGGTAGTGGAGATCAACACAAATAACCAACTTAATCTCTGTTAATTTTTCATCAATTGTTCTATGTTGCAATTATTATTTCAACAATATCCAATGGCATTCAATTTAACAATTTCCACTTTCAATTTAACCAATCACAATAGAGCAATAGTAGATAGAACAATTATTCAAATGTACAATGAAAGACAACCAAGAGACAAGAGACAATATTTGGTCAATGACTGGGGAAAAACCCCACAAAGGGGAAAACCCTTTGCAATTCTTTTTATATTAGATTGTCTTCAAATGTTCAACAAAGAGAGTACAACATCCAAGAGTCAATCCAAAACCAATATCCAGTGTCCAATATGCCAAGAATCTATACAAAATAGAGACACGAGAGAGAGTTAACAAAAGTCAACTTAGATCTATCCATGTTAACAAAATTCAACAACAACAAAGTCAACCCTAACTAGTCTACAAAGTCAACTGTCAGCTTTCCAAAAGAGCTCAGTCAAGGCACCAATAAATGCGGCCTAGAATGTTGGTCTAAGTCAACCCAAAACAATCTCAAAACAACCAGTGGAACTCAGTCAAAGTTTTCACTTTTCCCTGTGGTCAGCCTTGAAGTCAACGCCAGTCAAATTGCTCAGATTTCCTCTATTTGTGTGCCCAAAAACTTGGCTTGCCCAAATAGAAATTCTCCAAGAGAAATTGCAGTTAAAGATGGTCAAAACACCCTTGGTCAATGCTGGTCAATGCCTTGAAACAACCCTAAAATCTGGCTAACTTGAAAGTGACACTTGCCCTTCACATGTGAAAGATTCCCTACACTTATGAGTCATACGAGCCAATAAAATGAGGAGAGAGAGGATATGTTGTGAGTTGATGAGGTGCCAGATGAGGAGGACTCAACTTGTATTTATATGCAACTTAAGGGGTGCCATCTTAGCCTTGAGATGTGTCATTTGACCCAAGGCCGACTTAATTGACAATTTTGTATTTGTGGGCTTGACCTAAAAAATCAACTGTTCCTTATCTGAATTGAGTGCTTCAAAAGTCAATTTTGGTCCTCTCTAAAAGAGGAATTCAATGCAATGGTTGGAATTTGTCATTGAGCTACCAAATTAACACTTCTTCTCAACTTGGGAGAAATACCAACTGAATCATGCGATAATCATATGTTTCTCGTCATTATGTCATGTACATCCCTGCTCATCTCTGCCTGTCTTTGCTCATCTCATGTTGAACATTCTCGAATATAAAGAAGAAGAATTGCTACAAGGGAGCTCCAACTACCACCGTGTCTCTACCACCATTATTGAGACTTTGCTACCACCCAGAATCATCATCATCATCATCATCATCATTGGGGAGCCATGGCTACCACCTAGAACCAAAGACAATGGGTGAGACCAACTTTACCCCAATGCTTAGGGATCACACTCTATCCCAAAGTCCCTGACAACAGGTGAGATCAACTTACGGAGGTAAGGATCACACTCTACCCTATTGTCCTTGATCATCCATTTTAACCCTAAAGAGTCAGATGGTAGAACACTTGCATCCACCAACTTGGGAGAGATCCACCTATTGCAAAGGGTAGCAATCACACTCTATCCCAAGTCCCTCAACCCATTGGCTAGATGGGAGATGTTATCCTACAGAGTGAGCATGACGCTAACTGGGGCATACTCTGACTAGGAGAGATCCCATGTATCAACATCATATCGGTCAGAGGTTTCTCATCCCTAGGAGCCCTATAACTCCATTCCTCACTTTGGAAGCTCAACTAGGAGGGAAGAACACTGCTCAATGTTATTGATCAACCCAAACCCTTATTTGAAAGATCATCTCAACCAGTTCAAGTTGCTCTCTGAAGACTAAAGACTTCCCTTTCGGCAAAGCCTTGGTGAGGATATCGATTATCTGCTCATTTGTCGAAATGTGGAGTCTCGTAACTCCTCTATGCACCATGTCTCGAATGTAATGATATCTGATCTCTATATGCTTGACTAACCGTGGAACAAATGATTCTTTAACAAACGAATCCCACTCTTGTTGTTGCAATGGATGACTGTAGTGTCAAGAACTTGCTCAAATAGCTCTCCAAAGAGCTTCCTTAACCAAACTGCTTCACAACTTGCCAAGCTGGCTGCAATATACTCAATCTCAACAATGCTAAGGGCTACACATTTCTGCTTCATGTTCATCCACGATATCATGGCGGATTTGAGACTAAAACAACATCCAATAGTAATCTTTCCATCGAAAACACTTCCGGCCCAATTTGCATCTATATATCCATGTAGTCTAACATTGCCAACGGCATATCTCAATCTAAGGTTAATAGCTCCATGTAGATATCTCAATACATGTTTGGCAGCGACCGAATGTACATGGGGAGGCTCGGTCATAAACTGGCTCAAAGTGTTAAGCATATATTGGGGCAAGTGTCCATAAGAAACACCAAAGCACCAACCAATTATCTATACTCAAAAAGGGTTTCCTAGGTCTGCTCTAACAACCCCTCCACTTAGCTTCTTGAAATTCATCTCCATAGGTATAGGCAAGAACGTACACTCAACCATGCCAAATCTTTCCAATAATTTTACAACATATTTTCCCCGTGAGAGGAAAATCTCGTCTGACTTTTGCAATACTTCTAGTTCCAGGAAATAGTGCATAAAACCAAGGTCTTTCATATCGAATTTGGAAGCAAATTGCCTCTTACATTCAAGAATGAGAGGGTTTGCACCTGTCAAAAATAAGTCATCAACATTATTATACCAAAATGAGAGGCATACCTTGGATCGTTTTGAAATATAAGTTTGGATCAACACTGCTTCTTGTAAATCCCAACTTCATCAAGTAACTGTAGATGCGAGCATACCAAGAGCGAGGATCTTGCTTCAAACCATATAGATCTTTCTTCAATCGACATATATGGGTCTTCTTGTCATGAACTTCAAATCTTGGAGGCTATTCAACATACACTTATTCTTGAAGCAAACCATGTAAGAACATAATCTTCACATCCATTTGATGAAAAGTCCATCCCTGACTGGAAACAAGGGCAACTATTAAATGGATGGTTGTATATCAAGCCATAAGAGAAAATATATCGTGTAATCTTCTCCCTCTTTTTGAGAGAATCCACGGACTACGAACCTTGCCTTGTATTTTTTGATGTTTCCATAAGCCGCGTGTTTGATTTTGTAGAGCCATTTTGAAGTCACCACTGATTTCCCTTTTGGTCTCAACACAACATCCAATGCGTCGTTCTTTATAGTTGACTTGTATTCTTCGGCCATAACATCTTTCCAGAGTTGTTCTTTCACAACTTCTTCAAAGGTATGAGGCTCAACTTGAATCATATTGCTTGTAATACCTCCTAATAATAATAATAATCATAATAAATAAATAAATAAATAAATAAAATAATAAATATTAAAATATAAGATAAATAATAATAAACAATAAATATAAGATAATAATGGTAAATAGTAAACAATAAAGAAAAATAATAATAATAAATAATGAAGAAGAATATATAATAAAATAAATAAATAAATAAATAAATAAACAAAAGAAAATAAATTAAGAGTTCTAAATAAATATATATAAAAGTAAATTATAAAAATAGTAAGAATAAGTGAAGTTAACAAAAAGTAAAAAAGAATAAAATAAGAAAGAGTTAAATTAAGAGAAATATTAAATTAAGTAAAACTTAAAATAAAGGAATAAAAATTGGCATGTTGTTTTGAAGGAGAATCCTTTTAGGTTGCTTAGATTATTATTTCATGAGTAGAAGTTAATAATAAACACGAGGACGATGTTCTCTTTAAGGGGGGAGTATGTAACATCCCTAAAATATCAATATAACATTTACCATTTATTAGAATATTTTTATTCTAACTTGATTAATGATTCATTTATTTGTTGAAATGTTATAGTTAAATCAAGAAACAGTTAGGGTTAAATCAAGAAACATTTAGGTTTAACAATTCTTGATCATGACCTTGTCATTTGTTATATACATTAGAGATCTATTTCATGGAGGAAAACAAACTTTTCTCGATACTCTAACTCTCGCCCAGTCATTCGCAACTCGGTCTCTGCAAGAGAGGCTTTGTAACCCACATGAACCTTTTTCCAGTCCAACAGTTTGACAGAGTGTTAATTTCTTGGAGTTTTCACTATCCACTTTCGATCATGCTAGTGTCTCCTATTTAACCTTTGGCACAAAAATTACATCATGTCTCCATTTTCCGAAGAATTTCCCAGTGCCATTTATCGGGCCTGCGGACGAGTTCATTCACCACTGGAGTTTATTTTTATTCTCATCAGATTGCTTGTTACGATATTGGTTTTCCCATGGTGGGTCATCAAAAGGCTTGTAGAATACATGGAAAGAGGAAAAGACCATTCACAATTTTTTTTTTATGGAGTCATTTTTGGGATGGGCTAATCGACTACGGTTTAAGATAAGTAATCCACTATTTTTTTTGAAGGAAAATATATGTGTGCATGTAGATTTTTTTTCCATTTTTTGGTCCATTTAATGGATGATGAAGAGGATGAGACTCATCCATTCCTTCATCCATTCTCTCGGGAGAAGTGTTGTGGGACAAAGGATTCCTTGATAGTACGTTGATTGAGGGCTTGGTTGTGACCCACTGTACAAAGATTATGTGCAGCTAAGTCTACGGTTGGGTGGAGAGTCATCCTCAAAATCTTTATTGCGGTTAGCAGAATTCAAGGAGTATTCAACTCCAAAAATGCAAGGAAGGAATATCGTCAACCCAAGTAAGTCGTTTCTACTCGTGTTTTAAAAAAATTCTATGTTAAATAGTTGAATAGTTGCGTGTTGATTATTAATCATATAAATTGATGTAATTATTTGTATATTTTAAATCGAGGATGTTACATATAGTATCCGAGCGGGTTCGACTCTATGTGACCTCTAGGGAAAAGTTTGAGAAAAATACTTAATTAAATTAATCAATAATTTCGATGCCAGGGAGAAATTTAATGATAATAGATTTTAGAAATAAATACAAATTTTATCCTTTTTTTTCACAATAATTATTATATAAACTATTAAATAAATATCATAATTTTTACAATATATATTATGAAAATTATTAAATAAATATCTGTTGACACCTAATCATCAGGATTGGGTGAATAAGTGAAATTGATGTAAATAAATAATAGAGAATATGAATAGTCATCGGGAGATGAAATGAATAGTCTCTCCCTCATGTATATAATAAAGACCAACCTGAATGAATATCAACGAATTGTTTTGGAGAAGTTACTGCCTGGTCTGACATGGTATCAGAGCCAACTCCCAAAATTAGGTTTTGTGTAACTCCTGGTGTCAGTTTCCTGCGTATTTTGCAGAACTTACACCTCTGCCATGCTCCTGAAGCCTGCACCCACATTCCTGAACCAGTGTCATATGCGTTTTTATGTTTTGGTGACAATTGTTGTATATTATAACTGTACTAAGTGCTGTCCATACCTATTCGCTCTTGCTCTTACTCTCAATTTTTTACTGTGATAACTCCACCCCATATTACACTTCATTTTACTATGAGAACTCTGCCCCATATTACGCTACCTCTGTTGTTCATTACACCCTCAAAAAGTCACGGTTAATAGTTCATACTGTAGGTAATACTCTCTCGTATCCATGGTTAATACCTCTCCATTACTCCGCCCCACTACTTGTGCGCCGTTCTTGAATATCTAGATGCTCTCTCCACGTTGTTCTTGAATATCTGGCTGCTTCCAAACAATACCCATTGGTAATACGTCCATTACCTCTCATTTAGAACGAATCAACCCCATTGGGAACACAAACTATTTCCCAACGCAGATATCCACACTTGAGTTTGTATATCCTGCGTTTGGTTATAGGCATGGGAAGCCATGCTAGTCCTGATTCAAATTTACTTAGCCGCAGTTTCAAATGCATTGGATTAGCATATGTGCTTTCGGTTTGCAAGAGAAGGGTTTCTTCAATTGTTAGCACCATTTTTCGAAATTTCCAGCCTCTAATTTGTATAGCACCATTGGTTTCAACCCCATATCCGACTACGTGGTCAAGCCACAACGCCATTTCTTCATCAGATTTTCTGTGAAAAACCTCTAAACGGTTATCTCCCAGTCGTTTTTATGCTAGACTTCGCGGCACTTGTGGAGGAGTTGTTAAACAGAATCTCTGAGGAGGATTTGCGAGAGTTGCAGTAGTTGCGAGACATAGCAGCAGGTATGGAGCCTTTGCGGGGCATAGCCTCACCTGTGGAGATGTTGGGATAGCGAGAAATTGTGCATTAAACAATTTTTGAATATTGTGTATGCATGTTCTAAATGCTTTTTATTTGGTGCATTGGATTTTTTTTGCATTGGCTCAGAAATATGTATGGTATCCATGGTGCATGTATTGAGAAAATACATCTTTGAAAAAAAATTGGTTGAAATATTTTATATGTTGAGCCATATGTGATCGATATATAATGGGCATATAATATATGAAGTGCACAACAGATGTATTTTTTCTATCAGCAGAAATATTTTTTTAGCAGCTGAATTTTTTCTCCACAAAAGCACATTTTTTGCCAACAGAAGTATTTTTACAGAGCTCAGATTTACAATGCACTCAATCATATCCATTGTGAGAATAATTCTCACTGGCAAGGAGAACTATCTTGAGTGGTCTCGGATGATAAAACACACCCTGATTTTCAATGAGTTGTGGAAAGGAGTGTGTATTGGAGACAGAGACAAAGAGCCAGAATAGCCTACCTCAGACAAAGAGTTCGCCATTTGGGAAAATAAGAACAACAAAGCATATGCATTAATTGCAGCATCTGTAAGTGAAGAGGCGAGTCGCCATATTATGCCATTTTCAACTGCTTTTAAAGCCTTACAAAAGCTAAAAGAACTCTATGACTCACATTCTGCACTTGAAATTGTTCAACTCATGATTAAACTCTTCACTCTTGAATTACAAAATAATGATCCTCTTGCTCTTGCATCTGAAGTAAATTCTATAATGCATGATATCAAAGCCACTAAGGTTGATTTGGATATTCCTATTATTGCTTTTCTCAAGGCACTTTATCCTACTTCAATTATCTTGAGTCATTGCAAGCAAATGGAAATCTCAAAGATATTACCTTTGACTCTCTTGTGAAAACATTTGCTAAAAGAGAGAAAGCTTTTGGAAAGAAGACAACCCCTGAATCTTCTGAAGAGGCTGCGTGCCTTGCTCATAAAGAAAATAATCTTGCCCAAGATTCTTCCAGAGGAAGAGGTGGTCGAAGAGGAAGAGCACGATATTTCAAAGGCAGGGGGGGCAAACACTCTCAAGGAGAAAAGTTAGATTTTCACTGTATATGCTGCAAAAGAAATGGATCACATGATGCCTCTACATGCAAGTTACCTTGGGACAAAATTGAGCAGCAAAGAAACCAATAGAAAGGTAAAACTAATGACACAGAAAAAGGTAAAGCACCTGAATCCACTCATTATTTTGTGGCACAATGTAATATCAGAGTAAATGAAGACTTATTTAATGCTTCACTTGCTTCTTGGAAAAATGACTGGTTGCTTGATTCAGAAGAAACTTGCCACATGACTCATAGAAAAGATTTTTTTGAAGAATTTACTGACAATGTTGATGGAGCAGTATACTTTGCAGACCAATAAAAAATCAAGCCATCAGGGCTT